>BPLR01004945.1:0-249519 GCA_021605095.1 Caerostris extrusa
CACACACACACACACACACACACACACACACACACACACACACACACACACACACACACACACACACACATACACACACATACACACATATATATATATATATATATATCCTATTTTCTCGTTATGCTTGCAGCAATACGTAATGATCTTTTACGCTTAGGATTCTCAAAATACATTTTTCATCGCCAGTCACAATTCGATGAAAAAATGACTTTTTGTATCTGTCGAGCAACATTTCGCAAGTGGTGTTTCGCTTTTCTTGTTGTCTTTCATTTAGTTCATATGAAACCCCTTTTCCATCTTCTGCATCTTTTCCCATGGCTTTCAAACGTATGGAGATGGTTTTTCTGGTCACAATTAATTGATCTGTGGGTGGATTGCATTTAAGCGCTATCCTGATCCAACAATGCTTGCAGTTCACCGTCTTTACGCACTTTTTTGGTGGCTTCTCACGTTCTTCGTTTTCTCAATTTAAAATCGCCACTTTTGAATTTTAAACCACTCAAATCACTGTGATTTACCAGGAAATTGCTCATGCTTCCTTACTTTCTTCCCTCTCTCCCTCCTTCCTTACTACCCTCCTTCTGTCCTTACTTCTTTCCTCCTTCCGTCCTTCTCTCCTTCCCTGCCCCCTTCTTTCCTTCCTTCCCTCCTTCTTTCCTTCCTTCCCTCTTTTCGTCCCTTCCGCCCCTGCTCTCTCCTTCTTTCCTACCTTCCTTCCTCCTTCTTTCCCTCCTTCCTTCATTCCTTCCCTCCTTCCTTCAAATGAGTTGGATTAGATAGGCGAGGTTCCTTTAGAGGCAAATTTTATGAGTTTGGTCTTTCTCTAAATGGTACCACTTAAATAATTTGTACTTTTGCATGTCTTTAGGTATACTGAGTGTTTTTATATTCGTCATGCCAGAAGCATAAACATGGGATAGTTCTTTTAAAAACAGCCACCAGGAAAAGAATTTTCGCAGATATTACTTGGATCCTTGAAGGCAATATAGTATTTTTTTCTAATACAAGCATGAGTTCTTTAAAGAGTGAAGATCCCTCTCTAAGAGGCTCTTGCAGTTCTATTGTATCGAATCCTGGAAAATCCTTCCAAAAGATACAATGGTATTAGAATTAGTACAGCCCGTTTCGGAAAGCGCTAATTTCAAAGTTTTGAGGTTTAATTAGTGTCAGTTTCATTTCTAGAAAATTATTTGGGGACTTCGAGAACAAAGATGGTATTATTCTCTTATTGAATAAAAACTAAATACACCACAGTACTAATTTGGCACAAATCTCAGAATATATTTTTATATTATACATAGTGTTTGTCAACAGCATACTGATTAATTACTTATTTAGCTCATATTGATTGAAGAAGTTTTCGCAGATATGCTTAAGGAAAAATAAACAACAAAGGAGTTAAAATTACTTTATGACTCCTTAGATATTAAATATTTGTTAAAAAGAAAAACAAAGCGAAAAGAATAAAATTGTGGTAATTTTATCTCTGTCTTGTAATTTAATTTCTTTTGCTTAAATCCGTCAGCCGTAGAGAATTCGCGTAATTTCCTGCATCAAAATGTTCTTTAATCTTTTTGTGGCACTCGCAGTGATGACGATGCTGCAAATAACGATAATGTTAGAATTACTCCGTTAAGCTACAACTTGGTAATGTTCTCGCCATTTCTAGATTAACCACGTAAGAGTTAAGCGTTTTTGTTTTGGCGCAATTTGCTTCAGCGGGCGGATTTTTAAGAAAGAAATAATTTACTTTTGAAAAATTTAAAGGCCTTTTCTAGTGAATTTCTAAAGTATTCAAATAAATTATGCTACTCTTTGTACAATTAGCCCAGAATATAAAAAAATCAAGTTTGCTAGTGACATTTCAGATGTTCTTTCTATATCATCGTTAAATTTTATTGTCAGAAAGAAAATTTGACAAGTATATTGTTCAAAAAGAGATTAAGTTAATTGAATTTGAAGACAATCACGAAAAGTTGCATCGTTTTAAGTAGCAGCAAAAGAAAAAAAAAAGGAAATTTCTCATCTTTTTCATACCAAAGAAATGTATAGAAACTTATATAGTTTCCCCTTCTAATAACAATAGTTTTTTTCTAAGGATATTTAGATGAGAGCGTATTAAGTTTTTTTATAAATCACAATGATCAAAAGAAATGTAATTCCAATTTGCGTGGGTTGTTTTCTTGTAAATTATTTCTTAATAATTGATATAATTGAAAATAAACTAAAATTTTTAAATGCCTATAAATACAATTTTCATTTTTAAAGAACATCTTAAATGAACTTGTACAAAAAGACATTTAATTGAACACAATTTTGTATTTTTATCATCTAAATAGATGACGATGGAAAAAACATCATTTAAATGTTTTTATATTATCCAAACCAGGGTTTCTCAACTCTTATGCCCACTTGGGCACTGCAGCTCTACCCGCCGATGGTTTTATTTGTTTCCGCTTCTGTTCGACCATGGCAAAAAAAAAATTATTTTAAGTTTTTCGATATAATTTTATGTAGTAGTAATTTTTGTAGTTAGTAAATAATTATATAGATATATAAGAATGTATGTTTTTTTTTTAAATTTGTTTATAATTATATGTTTTTCATTTTAATTAAGTTTATCAGACAACCCGGCCAGTTAAAAAATATTTTTTTAATATCTCCCTGTTCTACTGTACTGTATGATTTTGTTCGTTGATAGCACCACACGCAGAGTGTAAATATTTTTTGCATCGTATCTACGAGAATCTTCATTTAATGGGTATTCCCTGAAATGCCATGTTATATTTATTGCTAGTTATATGTTTATATTTTTAGTGAATGTGTCTCTTAATATCTTGCTGGTGTCTGTTTAATTGTTTTTATATATTTCCTTATTTTAATTCCAAAATGAGTGACAAAGAACCTATAAATTTAATACTTATTGGGAATAATCATATTGTTTTGTCAATTTTATAGAATTTTTCGAATTGTTGTGTGGCAGTAGCGTTGCAGTACAGAAAAAAACATAATGCTGAATGACACTTTCAGGCAATTCCTATCACTGTTAATGTGACCTATCGACTTAAATCTGAAATAAAAAGAAATAAAATAAATCATCTAAAATCAAACATTCAATTTTCACTAAGATTGTGGTAAACTGTAAAAATGCCACTATTGCATTTTCAAAATTGCTGACATGCTCTGGAGAAAATGCTTTTCAGGATAGTGAATTGTAAAATGAAGCATTTCTAACTTAGTTCCAATTGTTTATTTGACGGATTTTCTAATAATTGTAAAGAATATGTCAGCAGTATAAGACTCGCAGTGTCAGAAAAAACACCGTAAAAAATTATTAACTTTACTACTGAAGCATTAAAAAGACCTCCTGAAGATATCACCCCTGAAAGGCCGAACAAGAGGCGATCTACAACATATTTACTGCATTTAAAACGTGATTAGATATATTTCTGCACAAGTTGTTGACCAATGAAATACCAATGATGATTGCTAATATTAATCGATTTATTTCCCTTTACAAAAAGACAAATATTTTCCAATCTTTATCTCACATCCCTGTATCATCCATCATGAAATTTTGAGCTATAGAACATCGTCCTTCGGACACGTCTTGAAACTAGTTACAAAAATATAAAATATTATTCGAGCAGCTCTTTAGCAGCACCGCTCTCTCAAGATCCTGCTCGAAAATTCTGAAGAACCTTACATTATTCTGCATACTGAAGTGTGCTGGTTTAGTAAAAGGTAAAGTTCTTGTAAGATTTATAAGTTTAATTACAGAAATAAAAAAGTATCCCAATACCAAAAATCAAAACTTTTTCTCAATTAAACTTTCGTTGGTTGGTAGTTTTAGATTTTCTCACGATAAATTGAGTTATTTAAATTTATTGTAAAGACAAACATATAGCTTTAATGATAAGGTCGGTTAAGTCGTTTAAATCTAAATTAGTTTTGTAAATATCACATTTGCAGATGAATTAACTTGTGCATTTTCAAAATATGGAAAAATTAAAAGTGAATTTAAAATTGACTTATTTGTTATCAACCTTCAATTACTTCAAGGTCAATTTGAAAACGATTTCAAGAGTTTAATATTATTGAGCCAATGGTCAAATTTTCATCAAAGCTTTTACTTGACATCTAAATGTTGTCGACATAGCTATATACAATGCAGAGTTTATTCATGCAAGAATGGAAAAACTGGTACTTTTGGAATTTTCAAAATGACTTATAGTTCTAATGTATCAAATGAAAAATTTTCATCGTTTAAGAACTTTGGAAACTTTCAAGGCTTTCAAAAGTCTATACTTGAAACCCAGAATTCACAATTTAAAAAAGAAGGGGAAAAAACACATACAAATTACTTGATTAGTAAAGGAAAAGTTATAGGAATCCTGTACGTCTATGATGTCATCGTAACAGAACGCACTCAGCCAGTAAATTGCTCGTTATTATTGCGTAATTTTAGAAAATAATCTGCTATTGATCGTCAAAGACATAAGCCACCAATTATTTTGCAAGATGAAGTTCTAACGCATGTAATACAAGTTGTGGCTAAGAAACAACTTCGGGCTTTCGCACCAGAATCTTTTTGAGATTATTCAGACAATACATCATTTCATTTAAATTATCAACACAACAGACGATGTAAACAATATTTCACGGCTTCCCCATCACTCTCTGTGGGCTACTCACAAAACTGGTGCATATAGTATAAAATTTTAAAAAATGTATACATATTTTGAAGAAAATGATGCATCACGGAATTAATCAAATGGGACAATATAGATGATTAATGGTAAATGTGATTCTTCATTGAGAAGAATAACTGTGCAGAGCGAACCAATCAAAAAGGCATTGGTTCAGCTCTGGCACTTATGCAAACATCTATTTGGCTAATGATTGATTCTAGAGTTCGCGAAAATTCACTACAGGATTTCTTGCCAAGTTTTCTCTAATTGTGGATTTAGATCTGTGAGATCCTGACATGGTTGGATGCAGCTACTCCTCAGACTACGAAATAAACACTGGAGACTGATATGGCAATCTCGCTGACTAGTGAAGTGTTTGACAAGTACGAAAAAAATCAGTAGAAATGATTACAATGAACGACCGGGTTCTAATTTTGTTGAAATAAAATACTGAGATGTCGTGAAAGTAAGGACAACTCAAAGAGACGTAGAATATCATTGATGTACAGCTATGCCGTAACTGTACCACTGTGTAACAGATGGCAACCAAAAATTCCAGTTAAATGAAAAAAAAAAAAAAAAAAAGAAACGGCAGCCATACCTTAACTACTAATTTCTTACCATAACTGCCACTATCAATTCTAATAATTACATATTGAATCTAAAGATATTTGCATACGAAATTTTATTTCAAATAGATAACTTATTTATCGGTGCATCGAATTTTATTTTTGTCTTATACTGTATCTTGTATTCTAGTAAATAGTTGTCACAGAGTTCTAATTTCTGCAAAGCAAGTGCTTGGATCAAAACAAATGCAACCAGGAAAGAAAAATTTTAAATTGAAAATAACTATTCTTTAAAATGTATTATTTATTTTTGATTTTTTCAATACTTTGAATGTCTATTGGTAATTTTTTCTTTCATTTTATTCAAATTTATTGAAGCAATATGTTTAATTGTACGATTTGCTTATGCTCATAGCTGTAAGAAAACATTTCTCTATTTTGTTACACAAATTTCAACAAAAAACAAAGAAAACAAAATTAAGATGACAATCTATATATTACAATTTTTTAAGTAGGATATTATTGCATTATCATCTATAAAAATTATGTGTGCAAAATTTGGATTCAATAACAAAAGTTAAAAGCATGGAATAGTTTTAAAATCGATGGTCAAAGTTTTGATTATAGCGACAAACAGAATAAACAAGTTACAGTGGGTACAAAAAGTATTTGCACACATACAGTTTTGTTTACAATTTATAAAAAAATGCATTAAAAAGTACAAAAATGGGCATTTTAAAAACACAATAACCTTATTCCTCTAAACTAATTTTTAAAAAATACAATAATACAAGTAAAAAAAAAATTGCAATAAAATTAAAATATCTTACGTCAAAAAGTATTTGCACTATCAACTCAACTTTAGGAAATTTGAATTTTTTTGCTAATTATTTGATAGTCATCCCGCAGTAAATAACATACGTAAGACGACTATAAAGGGAGGTAGTGTCGATACTTTATCAGTTGATTGTTGATTTCAATTTGTGATGGCGAGAGAGATCTGAAAAAAAGGGAAGATCTGGCTAAGAGATCTGAATTGCTGATCTCGTTGCGAGAAAAAATTGTTTCTCTTCGTGAAAATGGTCTAAGTTATTGAAAAATAGGTAAAAAGTAAATATTTGCTTTTCTACTGTTCGGTACATTATAAAACGTCACAAAGAAAGAGGATCTACATCAAATAACTTGCGTTCTGGACGCCCAAAGAAACTTCCACAGCGAATTAAGCGAAAATTATAAGAGAGACATAAAAAAAAAAATCCATTTGTTAGTGCGATAACATTAGCCAATGATGTCGCTTCAACATCTGGAGTTCAAATTAGTGCCCAAAGTATTCGAAATGTCCTGCACGATGCACAAATTTATGGGAGATCTCCAAGGAAAAAAACCTTTTATAAATGAACGAAATAGACTGAAGAGACTCGAATTCGCTAAGAAATATATCAATAAGCCAATTGATTTCTGGAAAAATGTCATATTCTCCGACGAGAGTAAGTTCAATATCTTTAAATCAGATGGTAGAAAATTAGTTTGGAGAAAGCCTTGCACTGCTTTCCATACTAAAAATGTATTACCTACAGTTAAACATGGAGGAGGCTCTGTTATGGTTGGGGGGTGCATGGCTAGCAAAGGAGTTGGTAATTTGTGTTTCATTGATGGGAATATGACAGCTCGAAACTATATTGATGTGCTGCGAGATAACTTGCCACAAAGTGCAATAAAATTGGGTATCAGTAATTCATACTATTTTCAGCAAGACAATGATCCCAAGCACAGTGCCGGTATAACACGAATGTGGTTGCTTTATAATGTACCCAGAAGACTTGCTACTCCACCACAATCACCAGACTTAAATCCTTTAGAAAATTTGTGGAATTCTTTGGATTTAAAAGTAAAAAAAAAAAAAAAAGAAGATTTCAAGCAAATCTGCACTTAAACAAGCTCTAATTGAAGAGTGGTCAAATATTGACCCTACTGTTACGGAAAATTTAATTAAATCAATGCCAGCAAGATTACAAGCAATAATAGATGCTAATGGAATGAATACTAAATATTAGTTATTTGAAATTTTCTTATATATTATATTTCTTTTGTGGGCCTGAATGGCCAAGTGGCTAGCGCTCTGGCGCTCGGTACCACAGGTTTCGGGTTCGAGTCCGGCGGTGCCATGGATGTTTGTAGGGGTTCGAATCCACTTTAAACCGTAGGTCCCGGTCCTAATAGGATCGTAGAGCGTTGCGGAGGCATTGTTACTCCGCGTCCGTGGCTTATCTTCAAGTTACACGCGCCCCTGGGTAATGCAAAGTGAGTAACGTCTGTGCAGCGCTTGCCTTAAGGCATCCAAGACCAAGCTGTCTAAATGTGTTTGCCAGCTGCATTAGAAAGAAAAAAATATTTCTTTTGTATTCATGCGGGTGTGCGAATACTTTTGACACGAGATATTTTAATTTTGTTGCAAAAAAAAAAAATTGTTATTTATATTATTGTATTTTTTCTGTTTAATTTAGGTGATTAAACTTATTCTACTTTGGCAATACCAATTTTTGTATTTCTTAATGCTTAATTTTATGATTTGCACGCAAAAATGTAAGTGTGCAAATACTTTTGTACCCACTGTAAATAAAAGGAAGGCCTATCTTCTTCATGATTCCTTACTGTTTATATGCCTCAATATGAATGCATGCTAAACATTGACTTCTAATTTTTTTCTTTAAAATTTTTCTCCTGAAATGTTTTTCCTTATTAGATATTTTTATCATTATTTCATATTTATCAGCATTTCTACTCCCCTTTAATCGTCAATTTCTCCACAATCTCAAATTATTGAGGGAAAAACAATCATGAAATAAAAATTTTAATTTATTAAACTATCTGAAATCTGTTGATTGATTCACTACTTTCTCCTGTAGAAAATCAATATTAAATATAAGTTGATCATCCCTGCTTTACCTTAAACCCTGTCATTTAATGAAAATGTATGTTTTTGAATATTTATAACTGAAGAAATCACGTGAAAAAGAAAAACAAGGCAAGATTGAAGGAGTAAATTGAAATTTCAGTCGTTCGTTTTATTAACAATGTATTTCAAGTTTTGATTCGTTTAGCAGTTTAATTAAGGAACTTAACTCGAAGTTCCTTAGTAGCCTTACACGATTTCTTGGAAAAAAAAAATGCAAAAGCATAGAAAGTTGTCAGACAAAACAAGATTGATTACAAAAATCTAATTTATCTTCGTTATTTAGGAATAGGGTGTCAATAAGCAGATTGATGCATTTTTATTTATTCTTTTATTTATGAAAATTAATTTGTGGAATTTTCAGAGATTAATATTTTGAAAAACAAATTCAAAGGAAAGTCTTTGCTAATGGAACAAAATCAGTTCTATTGATTATGTTTTCTTAACGATCAGGAATTTAATAAAGTAATAACGTTGTCAATGAAATAAACCATTGAAAAATAAAAGGGTGAAATAATTAACAATTTAAACTTTTAAAAAGGATATTTTAAGAAACTTCTGCGATATATTAATGTTCATAAATCAAATTTATAGTATAATCTATAAATTAGCAGAACCAATTTGTCTTGCGAGTAAAAAGTTGATATAATTAGATATTTTACAAACAGTGCTAATAATAGCTATTGTCAATACATTTATAAACAGAGATAAGATATTTTTATTTTATTGTAGCAGATGTCGATGTATTGAGTCATTTTTTTGTAAAACGAATATAATCCGCGATTGGATGTACTAAAGAATTTTATTTGAGCAGGATGCTGTTTTTACATATTGAATACAGACATTGTATGAATTTCGTTGAGCAGCTTTTTCCCAAGTAGGTAAAATCGTCCAGATATTATTCCAATGATTTATACAAATTTTTGTCTTTTAAAAATTTGTGAGAGAATTTAAATCGTAAATGAAAGAAATTGCTTGAAAGCATTAATCATACTTATTTTACATTATAATATCTCAAACAGTTGAAAAATTCTTTCACATCCGATAATTTACCTTTTAATTACATTTGCAATATAATTTCGAAAAATAAAACTATAGAAATTTATTTGAAGAGGTAAAATATTGATGGGCATCTTTTAAACATCTATAGCAGAAAATACGATTTATTAGGCTATAAAGGTGAAACTTTTTAATAAACAATCAGTTATTTGACAATGAGAATACCTTTTAGGGATATATTTTTAAAGTCATATTCAAAATAGTATATTAAAATAAGCTATTGAAGTTGATTCATACTCATATAAATTGGCTTAAACATCCAACCTTTCAATAGATATTAAATGTATTGATATAACAACCAATACATCTTATAACAACCAATCATTTATTGTTAATTTTTTTTTAAAATAAAAGAATGACGAAAGAATTAATTTAAATCACAGTTGTTCTTGATTAATTTTAATTTACTGATACGATGCATATGAGAGATTTTTAAGAAAAAGAACATTAGTATAAATCATTATTCTATGCCACATACTCCATGTCACATGCCACACATTGTTAATACACATTACTCTATGCCACATATTTGAAAATGTTACTGTATTTTCTAATAAAACTATTTGGTTATTCGATCAAAAATTACTGCAGTTTTGAAATTATACAAACTAATCGAGTTTGGGAACTTGAATTCGAGTTCGAACTGGAAAATCTTTTCAATTTCGAAGTAATCTAAAAAATGTTACAAAATTTTCTATTAAATTCGCCTTTAATAATATGTTTTAACAATTCTAATTAAAAAATTTTTATTTCATTCTCGTGTTTTTAAATAATCTTTAGTATATATTAATTTTTGCTGAATTTCCATATGAAATTCTGGCAATTTTCTATAGATTTAAATGAACCTATACTTTTGGTGTTATAAAAAAGTTCAGTTTCCTTGAGGGTTCTCAAGTTCATAGAAACTCTTTCATGCCAGATCATTCGTTCCGAACAGAACTTAATCGAATTCGCCAGACAGAATGGAAAATACTCAAGCTGAATTGAAATCCTGAATATTGCTTTTTGACTTTCATGCAATAAGAAAATCTTAGAGTATTTTAATTTTGCACAAACATACCTCAAGATCATTGGAAATTAAAATGACCTTCTTGGTGAAACTTAAGATTCAAGAAAGATGGATGAATAAACGTTTATTTTCAGAACAAATAGTACTGTAACAGATTTGTAAAGATAATAAATAAATAAAGTTTCATCACAAATAAATGTTAGGTTTTTCAAAACCTTGCGTCTCAAAAATTGGCGAACACAACCACATAATTCTTTTATTACAAGGAAGCAAAAGAATGCAAGCTTCTTGAATGCTGATTCACTGAAAGTAAATGTTTGACGTTGACTGATTTATTACTGTGCCCAAAAAGTGACACCAATTATTTTTTCCCCACAATTCTTTATTTATTCTTCCAAATTTATTTCCTCGCTTTCAAAGTAATCCATCCCCTCCAGACACAATGCACTAATGCCAACTTTTTCCCAATCCTCAATGCATGCTAAAAGATATCGGCAGGGGATGGCCGTCAAAGCGCGTGGCGATTCACATTGAATTTCTTCAATCGACTCAAAACGGTGTCCCCGGAATGGTCTTTTGAGTTTAAGGAATAGTCAGAAGTAGCACGGTGTGAATACGGTGGTTGTGGAACGATATGGGTTTCATTTTTGGCGAAAATGTCACGAAGAATCAATGCAGTGTGAGCTGGCGCATTCAGTGTTTTCGGTACCAATCGAGATTTGACGCGCTTGAGGCACAAAATGGAATTAACCGATCCTCTTGAAATTCCAAAAATCGTCAGCAAGGTCTCTAATTGTAAATCGACGGTTTTGCAAGCACCAAATATTTAATTTTTGGACGTGAGCTTCGTGGGTTGAGGTTGATGGTCGACCAGAGGGTTCTTCGTCTTCAACGCGTTCTCTGCCTTATTTGAGCTGTTTAAACCATTTCTAAACATTTCTTTCCGATATAGGAATGCTCACCGAATGCCTTCTGCAACATTCTATAAATTTTCGCAAACAAGATTTAATGCAAGTTCTTTGCTCGATTAATTCAGTCATTTCAAAAATCGCTTGAATCAGTTTTAGCGTCTCCCAAAGCCAAGCGTGACTCAAACACTGATGAATATATTGACGTCAAATTTCACAGAAATGTCAAGGACAGTGCCAGCAACCTAAAAAGAAAAAAAAAAATTGAAATTCCATAAGCCCCATGAATTTTAAATTGAAAAATGGTCTTAATTTTTGGTTACAGTAGTATCATTCTGTTTTGAATCCTTTTTTAATACAAAGAAGGGAAAAGAGAAACTGAAATCAGATTATTTTTATACAAGATTTCCCTCATTTCACCTTATTTAAGCATGATGCGTTAAATAATATGAAATGAAATAAATAATTTAGAAAATAAATAATTTAGAACCTATAAAATGCAACATCACAACGAGGAAAGTAAAAATAATAAAGCAATAAAGAGAAATAACAAAATTAATTCGAAATAAACAATTGAACCAGAAGAATTAAAAATGAGATAAAAGACACGAAACTATTATTTACAGGAGAAATCATTTTCCTAATTTGTTACACTTTATAATTACCTAAGACAAAACAAATTTTATTTTACTCTGATTTATCCTACAATCTATTATAGTTTATTTAAATTCGAAAAGCGATCCAGTTTAGCTGGTATCTTGTCGATTTTAAATAGTTTTGAAACATTCAATTAAGGCATTATCGGGAAACAAAAACATACCCTTCCGTATTGATTGGTATTTCATCTTCACCATTCTGGTTTCACAGTTCTGTTATCTCATTTTCTGTCCTTTTTTGTTGCATCGCACAAATTAAATTCAGAATTTTTAACCATTAGAAGCTGGCAACTGCAGGAAGCTCCAACTGCAAGTTTGCGATGATTGTGCATTTGTGTCATCCGTGCGTTTTATATCATCGGTGAAATGAAGAATAACTAGTTTAATTATATTTAGAACATGAACATTTCGATCAATATATTTCTATATTTATTCCGAAGATCAAAATGAAAATGTCTTTTTAATTTTTAATTTAAATTCTCGTTGTGAAATTTCCGAAGTTTGTGGGAAAGATAGATTCTAGAGTTCTGACTGCTGTTTGGAATTATAACTTGACTGGAAATATTCATAACAAACTTCAAACGCCCAAAAGCGTTAAGCGATCTAGAATGATAACAAAGCTCGAAATATTTAGAGGAAAGAGAAATATAGTCATGAGATATCAAGCGTTAACTAAATAGACTGAAAGAGGTTTTCTAAGATAGAAAGATTCTTTAATCGTCAAGAATTTAATAATAGATATGCAATAAAAAACTCTCACTAATATAAGCAATGAATTAGGAAAGCAGGCTCTACTTTCAAAGCATATAAAACAAAGATAGTGATTTTTATAAAAGTGTTTTATTCATCAACGAAAATAAATAACAAGTATATAGAAACGATATCCGTGAAAAGGTTTAGAGTAAAAAATGAAGAGACGAAACTTGAGAATTTGTCTTTTACTGTGAAACATGAATGTACCGTTGCAATGGTGAGGGAATTAATTAGTGGTTGCGTCTGAGATATGAAATAGTCAGAACATAGTCATTGAAGGAGCAATTGGTAGTTTACAACACATGAAGATATTGAAGAATAATTTACAAGTATTTTTCAACTATTTATATCTAGGAATTCATTGCATCTTTTACCAAAATAATAATCTAAAGCACATTGCTAAGATTATGAAATGATGTCTTTTATAAAATTCTTTAATTCTTCTTTTTAAACATTCTTTAAATTCTATGGGATTCACGTCGGATTCACGTCAAGGGACGTGAATCCCATAGAATTATTTACAGAATGTTTTTAAAGGAAGCATTATTAGAGGTACGATTATATATTAGAACGGAAATCAATTTTTTTATCGAAACCCATGAGATTACAATCAGCAATGTATTTTAAAGAAGTTTCAATCGATATTAATTTTAGAGAAACTGACATTTTCTTGCTCATTTATTCTTTTATTTGTAATTTTTTGTGATTTATGGATATTTTGCATTAAACGTTATAATTTATTAATATAACGCATTATTTTCTATTTTCTCATCAAATACGTTTATTGTATTAAAAGCTCGTTTTCACCAAGGAGTGAAATGGTGAGGCTTCAAGAGTTGAATTTTTGCACTGAATTTTTGCGGAAATTGCTTTGCACTGAGATAGTTCCAAATTATTCTTACTAGATGCGATGTGGATTTGTTCCTATCAAAGCTTTCCAAAACATGAAATTGATTGGTACAAAGCAACATTGGTTTCATTTAGAAGTTAAGTATGAGTTGAACATAAAAACACGATGTTTATGTAATAATCTCGTGCTTGAAATAGTCATTCATGTATCTTTCTTAAATTAATATCTTATAAGAAAAATAGTTTTTATTTATCCATTTCATCATAACATTCTTATTGCAGTAAAAAATTGAGCAAAAGCAAGAATAGTCCGCAATTCTAACGAGGTTAAACATTATTATTTTTTTCAATTTATTTGAACGCCTTCTTTGTAGACTGATGAAGAAAACTTGATGTTTTTATACTTTTACTGTCATTATTTTTCTGCAATAGGTAATTTATTATAGAATCTATGAAGGACGTTTGAGTAAGATATTAAATCTGAATTTTCTGTCTTTATTTCTAAAGAAAATGTATGGAGTTGTGCTTCTTAAATGTCGAAATGTTGTGCATGTCAAAATTTTTAACACACTTTATATCATTCAAAAGTGAGTTTAATTTTTAGCTAATAAACAATTTGCTTCAATCGTTGTATTATTTTCAGTTATGTCGTTAAAATATATTTTTTTTATGATTTCGATTATTTAAACGAGAGCATTAATAATCATCATCACTTTCATCTGGAAATAGATGCTATAACTTCAGAAAAAAAAATCAAATAATTATGAAAGAATCAAAATCCAATCAAATTGCACTGAAGATCTAATCATTCGTTGGCTTAATTCAACTCACATAAAGCATCGAGATACTTGAAACTTAAAAAGTTGACTAGCATCGAGCTTTTTCAAGATCAAAGATTTCTGGAATCACTCGCTGAGAATTGTGATTGATCGTCCTGCTGTCAACAAGACTTTAGTCCGACATTTTACCAACAATAATATTTAGTTCACCTCATATATTTTTCTAAATATCTGTTTGGAAGAGACTATGTACACTTTTAAGATTGGCTGTATGTTATGACCTCACTACAGTTAATGTATTATATTCAAAAATGTGATTAAACATGCACTTATTTATAAAAAATTCATAAATTCTTATCAAGTTCATTAATATGCATTATTTAAAATACCAATTACTATACTATCCCTTATAAATGATATTGAAGAAGCTTGATAGCCAAGTGGCTAGCGCTCGGAACACAGGTTTCGGGTTCGAGTCCCGGCGGTGCCATGGATATTTGTGGTGGTTCGAATCCACTTTAAACCGTAGGTCTCGGTCTAATAGGATCTTAGAGTGTTGTGGGTAGTGTTACTGACGCCCGTAGCATATCTTCAAGCTACGCGTTCCCCCTGGGTAGAGCTAAATGAGTAACAGCAAAGCAAGCAAGGGGTGCAGCATAAAAGCAGCATAAGCAAGGGTGCAGCATAAAAGCAGCATAAGCAAGGGTGCTTATGGCATAAAGATTAACTGTCTCTGTATTGCGAGCTGCATTAGAACAACACAACACAACACGAAAACATAAATGATATTGATAATTCAATCAATTTATTTTGTTTAAGCTGAAGAAAGCTGTTTTTATTTTATCAAAATCATTGCTCACACAATATGTTAAATGCATGTTAAATTTAATAGAATTACTTTTAAAATAAATAAGTTAAATGATTTGACTTTAAAATGTGTGTCTTAAACATGCTTGAGCTAATAAAAAAGATTTCTAAACAATGGATGACACTGAAAATATTTGTGTTTCATTCGGTTACAATAAAAGGGTGTGAAAAGGAAATTATGTAGTTTAATTAACCGACAACAAATTAAAGAAAGCGCATTGTGGTCTACACTAAATTCCACTTTATTTTGTTAAATTAAGGATAAAATCAGTTTTGTGAAAGAATCTGAAACAATTTGAATTTCCTTTGTGCATAACATTCCACTTATTCTGAGCTCATCTAACTTTCAAAGATTCACGCAAAGAGAATGATTGGTTGGTTTCGCTAAAATCGAAAGCTTTAATTCACGGTGGGTGCTTTTCTACAACCTGAAATGAAATGTGACGCACTGTATACGAAAGCACTGCGAACTCGTCTGCATTGACCAATTAAAGAGCTTTGAAGTGTAACTGAATTAAATTTATTTCAAGTGTTCATACGCTGGTGAAAATCATCTAATTATTGAAGTTAAAGAGAAAGCACTGGGGGAGCAACATTATGTAAAATAGAAGTGATTTGCCTTTAAAATTAAGTTTGGGGACTCTTAAAAACTTTACAACTGTGAATTAAATAGCTTACTTCTGAAATTAGATGCAGAAAAGTAACTGACAAGGAGATGAACAAGTTAATTGAAGGGGTGTGGTCCCATTAATTAAACTGTTAAGATCACTGGGGATTTAAAGAGATTCTGCTTAAAAATGAATGTAATAAATTCTAATTAGAATAAATAGAAAAGAATAAGTACAAACACAACTAGAGAAATAGGTAGTCATTTAAAAAATTGAAGTGACATATTTATTTATTACAATACATAGATTGTAAAATTAAATTAGTTTCTATCATTGCGATCCGTTATATTGAAATTTTTACAAACAAAAGTCAGAATTCAAGATACAAACTTTTAAGGCAGATGAGAACATGCGAAACAAATATTTTTTGTATAGTAGAGCATAAGTGAGCGTGACTCATGCAGGCGTAAATATATAAAATGTCATAAACTATCAAAATTGTTTTTATAATTGCAACTATACATGAACATTAATTTCTTTCTGACTGCTTGCGAGGATGATCACTGACAGTGATAAATGTGTAAATGTTGATACAAAGAATTTACTTATATTTTCGATATGTTAGGTATTTACCAAAACCGCGACCGAAATATGTTCAACAATGTTCTTAATAGATTGAACTGGAATTTTATACAAAAATGCCTTCAGATGTCCCTAAAAAGAAATCGAGGATAGACAAATCCAGAAAAAAAAGGGTGGTCAATTGATTTGTCATCTTCGAACAATCCATCTCTTCCGAAAGTGGCACCTAAAGTAATTTTTCATTCTATAAGAGAAATCAGCTGGCTACCAATCATACCGAAAGCCGTTGTCACCAGGATTAAAAAGGTAAAACTACTTTTTAGATTCCTTTTTAATTTTTGAAGTCCTTTTGCTGAGTCAACACAAAATATAACCTTATTTTGAATTTCGGTTGGCTCTGCCCGTGAAGAAAAATTCTTTAATGAAAAATGAAATTATAAAATAAAAATTGTTTTTATCAGGAAAAGTATTTGCTCATGGGATTTTGATGTCTTTTCTCATTCTGAGTCACATGTGCACACACGCAGAACAACATAAAAATGTCCCTTTATGTGTCCTATCATCATCATTAAATTCTGTGATATCTATTTTGAATTACTTTGTATAGATCAATCTTTATACAATATTTTAATATTTTTCTCAATTTAGATAACTGGGAAGTATTTGATTGAAAAACATAAATGTAAACTTTAATATTAATGATTATGAGAAGGTTTTAGGAGTATATTTATCCCATAGATAGTCGAAACAGGTAAGTCCGTATCCGGGAATTATTTGTGCCAACCTTTCATCATTTAAAGTAGGAAATAAACAACTATATCAAATGAGCAAGACCTCCGATAAACCGAATTTAGTCTATCCCTGCTCTAACTCTGTTTCCCATGGAGAGATGCTTTCTGGTAAAAATTTCAACATAAACTTGTTCCCAATTTACATAACACATGAGAAAATCCCGGAGAATTCTCCGTAGGCGATCAAAAGACCGTCATTCGTTATTGAATAGCATATTCATTTTACAAAGCAACGACTGACTGTAACGCAAGTTACCAGCATGAAACGAACTTAGTTCGACTCGCATGCTAATTGGCTGCAAAAGGGTCAACACTTGGATATTAGCTGTAAATGTTTTGATATTAGCAGAGAAATGGAAGGAAACAGTTTTTTTTAAAGTAACTATGCAATTATGAAATCATGAAGGTACACAAGCAAAGCTTCATATTTCCAACAGATTGAAGATGAAGTTTAAAAGCATCTTTTTCCCCTCTGAAAAAAATCTGATATTTGTTTCAACTTGTTCTAAAACAAAATGCAACTGTAACGTATTTACAAGATCAATATTCGTGATATAGAAAATTCATTTATTCATCAATATGGCATTTTCTGTGAACTATAAAATATTTTTAAATTGTTACTTGATTAATTTTTCTATGTTTAATGTTATTTAAGTTTATTTACTCAGTTTGAAATAAAGTAGTTTTTGATGATTAAGTTAATGGACGGGTGTTGTACATAAGTTATTATTTTGAGTTCAGTGTGGCACAAAAGTAGCGCGAAGATGGTAAATGCGCAAGGTAAAGAGATAGACGTAAGTAAATAAAAAAATAAGATCGATGCATATTTTAAGACAAGTCTTTATACTTGTTGCACAAAATTAAAATTGCTTTTATGCAATAATTCAAAATAAATATTTTTGGGGAATGGCGTATGTAATATATGCATCTTGTGGTTGTTAAGCTTATTCCAAGGTTACTTTTGTAGAAAAAGTGTTGAAATTATCTTTGTCTGAATCTGCGATTTCGTCTGTATTATTGTATTTCATTCAAGACAGCTGATTTGATCAAGCCGATTGTTTTTCAGCTAAATTGGGGTTTCGTAATCATTTAGAGAACGAATTGATATAGACTGCTATTGGCAAAGGTTTGAAGGTGGAACAACTTGATGGTCATGTAGTATCTGAATAATTAGTATCTAAATTTGGCACTATTTTAATAAAATGGTACCATTCCCAGGAGGTGTCTAACCAAAGCCAACCAAGTTTTCCTGAAACTTGAGGAAGGATTGATAAGTGTCATTAAACATACGATTCTATAAAGAGTTTATGGATTGAAAACCTCTTCAGACAAAGATGCTGTATCTGTTACAGCAATTTCTAAAGTAACTGCATGAAGGAGTTAAGCTTGGAAGGAGTGGGTCTGTCAAAAGACTACAGAAAAACCACGATTTTTGTGGATGCATACAAACCATTTATAGATACACAAAGTAATCTGTCCTCTTCAGTGAGGAGTCAAAACTCAAGGAGTACCGAAGAGATTTTGATGAATCTCCTTCTGAAGAGGCATGGTGCGTATATCAGAAAGTGTTCCAAGATAAAAGGGAGATCAACCACTGCTCATTTATTGTGATTCTATTAAACTTACCAAATGAAGGATTTCATTTTATATAACTATCACTTGACATACTTTTTGAACACTGTCCGAACAAAAACGTTTCTAGAATCTGAAACTTCATTTCCTGTTTTTGGGTTGTTAATATAAATTAATTGAAATATAAAATTCTGCAGTATTTATTTTGTCATAGCCTTTTTTTCAAGGAGTCATTATGGATTCTTTCCTACTATGCTTGAATTTGTAATTTGTTTTCTTGTTAGTTGTTAAATTATGTTTATATTTTTGACAGCATATGGCAGTCAAAGAATAATAAATGACAAAGGTATTTGTTACTTAAATAAATTCAATTTTCATTAATAAGAACAAATAATATAATCCAGCTTTTTATTGTTTATAATTTAATTGTCAGTTTAATTAAATTGTTAACAACAAACGAGAAATGATAAGATGCATCTCCCTACAGTTATTTAGTAACTAAATTCTTTTAATTAGTTAATAAAGATAACAAAAGAAGGACGTTATTATTTTCTATTATTTTCCAATTTAACAAAGAGATAAAATAAATTTATAAAAAGAGAAGAAATAGAATGTCACTTTTTATTTTTCTTCTTGCTAATTTTAGAAATTAGGTATTGCCAATTCAATAAAAATGTAATAATTTATTTTTCTGCTCGTGATATTTCCTTTTGAAGAACAAAACACTTTGTAATACATTTTTGTTTAATATTATTGTTCTATAATTTCCTTTCATTTGCAGTCATCAGTGCGACACAGATGCTGCTAATTATAAAAATATAATTCCATAATTATCTTTCAATAATTGCAAATTGAACAATAACAGCAATAACGAGAATTTATGTGCTATGCCGTCTACAATTAACAAACAGTTTAACAAATTAATAATGAGAGCTAATAGAATTGCATTCTTGCTTTCCTAGCTATTGTCCTTAAAACAAGGAGGGTTTAAACAATTCCAGTAATCTTCGAGTGATAGATTTTTAAAAAGGGAAGCAAACGTACTTGACCTTTATCTTCAATTTCGAATAGTTAACTTTAACCAAAAATCGATTAACAAAGTAGTTTCAATGCAAGGATTAAAGGGAAAAAAACAAGTAAATGTCATTTACAAAGCTGAGAAAAACAATAAGGTGACAGTCGTGATTACCGGTACTTTGATTTTAATTACTAATGCTTTGTGCAAAGCTGAATTGTTCAGTTTTCTGCTGTCAGATTTCAGTACAGCAAATCAAACAACTTTAATTTTGAAATGTTTCATTCAATTATAATGGATTTAATTGAAGTATATTTAAATACATGGATTTTTTTATCATTAATTTTGTTTTATTCAGTTAATTGTTATTATTTCTGCATAATAATGCTTCAGTTTGAATTCTATTTATTTTCCGAGTTTTCAATTATTTTCCATTTTTATACTTGATTTGTAAAACATACAATAAAAATTCCTATAACAATCTTTATTATTTTTTATATTTCCTTTCTTTCATAACTGCTATAATTGCCCTTTTAAACTATCGTAAAATATATGCTATATTTATTTTTCATTTGAATTTTCATTCATTTTCATTCAATCATTTTTAGTTTTCATTTTAGTTATTTTACTTTTTACTCATTTTTAATTCTATCTATATTTCGAGTTTCTAATATTTTACATTTTTATATTTGACTTATAAATCATTTTAAATCTTCCCATAACAATCTTTATTTTTTGGCTTATTTCCTTACTTTTTTAGTATTATACAGCTGTTATAATATAATTTAAAAGGACGATGATAAAATATATGCGATATTTATTTTTAATTTTAAATTATTTTTAATTTTAATTCATTTTTATTCAATTATTTTTAGTTTTCATTTTAATTATTTTACTTTTACTCTTTTTCAATTCTATTTATTTTTCAGGTTTCCAATATTTCTTATTTTTTATATCTAATTTGTAAATCACGTGTTAAGCTTTTCTATAACAATTTTTATTCCTTTGGCTTATTTCTTTACTTTCTTCACAGCTGTTACAATAGAGTTTAAAAAGGTCAAATATGTGCTATATTTATTTTCAAAATTATTGTTATTTAAATCTATATTACTCTCATAAGTTTTCAAATCTCCCTGTCGTTTTCCTTAATTTACGTTCTTAATAAAATATATGTAAAGATTATTTTTAATAACATTTATAATTATCTATTTACTAATATTAGACTAAAATTGTTTTTGCCTAAATATAATTTCAATTTCAATTCCATTATTAGATGCATAGTTTGATAGAAGAAATGAAGCTTGGAATTATAAATTATCCTTGATATGATGGATGACACGTTTGAAGGTGAATCAGACGCAGCGATATAACTTCGCCCAAGAAAAGCTATTATTTCTATGAGATTAAACTGGGGAAAAACCGGAGTCGATTAGACTTATTTTTCAACGATTTTGGTGAGGATTGGATTGAAGTTGACAACTGAAAGATGAATATTTGGGTTCGTGGTTATACACCTTGTGAAATTCGGAATATCTATATTTCTAATATTCTTAAATAAATAGATACCATCCTAACGAGTTTTCAAATATGCTGTCATATGCTGTCGTTTTCAAATATGCTGTCATACGTTCTTCGTAGAATGTATGTATTGATTATTTTAACTAACGTTTATAACTATCTATCTACTAATATTACACTAAAATTGTTTTTCATTACCAAATGAAATTGCTTTTGCCTAAATGCAATTTCAATTCTATGATTAGTTTATAAAGTTTGATAGAAGAAACGAAGCTTCTGTGAATATGATTTAAATAGAATTTTCAAACCCGTATTTATCACCTGTGAAGTAAAATGCTGGAATTATAAATTATCCTTGATATGATGGATGACGCTTTGAAAGTGAATCCTCGGACGCCAGCGATATAACTTCGCCCAAGAAAAGCTATTATTTCTAAGTGAAAGATTAAACTGGAGAAAACCGGAGTCGATTAGACTTATTTTTCAACGTTTTTGGTGAGGATTGATTGAAGTTGTCAATTAGAAAGATGAATATTTGGGTTCGTGGTTATAGACTTTGGGAAATTCGGAATATCTATATTTATTAATAAAGCATTACATAATTTTTCATTAATAATATTAATTCCAAAATACCAACGAATATATACGAGTATCTTTTATTGAATTTATAGTTAATATTAATAGAAAACATTTAAGTGATAATATTCTGTTGAAGTGAGGGGGAACCTTTGATGTTAATACATTCCTTTATTTATCTATTCGACCTTATTCATTAATTCCTATTTTACACTTACATTCAATAAGAATAACTAAATTTCATTTCAAGAAACATCAAAGGATTCCAAGACTTTAATTACTGAGATAATTCAAAATAGAATAGGCTCCTGTTCAGACCCTCATAAATTTATAGAAAATGACTATTGAAACTGTAACTTAGCTCACAGCAATTTTAAAATTAATTTTTAGCGACATTAAATCAGAGAACTATGTCTACAGCAAAAATTTTAATCATAAAGTGACATCTACATGATTATATTAAATTAAAAACATATTTACCAATTTCTAAGTGTATTAGCATTATTAAATACAATCAAAACATAGTCATAAAAATCCAACTAAATATTCAGATAATATAGCATAAAACACGCGTCAGTTTAAAAGATTCTAAATCCAGTCATTAATGTGTTTGTTTTAAAGATTTCTTGTTATTAAGGTACGGTGTTTTTTTTTCATTTTGAGAAATAGGGTAAAAATCAGATTTAGTAAATAAATTATTAAAAATTGAAAAGAAATCCATATTAAATATCTTTTTGTAAAATGCTCATTTTTGACTTTAAATTGCATAAGTAACATCATTTTTATTTATTTTTATATTAAAAATGTGCTTTTAAATATTGTTCATGAAATTCTGTATTTGAAATTCTAATTAATAATCATATGTTTACTTTCATTACATAATGTATTGTGGCAATATGTGTTTAATAGAATTTCTTTATTCAAGTTGTTTTTGAAAACAAGTTTCCTATTGAATTTTAATTTTGTTCATGAGGTCAAAACTGAGATTTTGCAACTATGACAAGTTTTATTGAATAGCCTAATTAACCTGGTGTTGTGATAGGGTTAACAAACTATTAACCAATTAATTAATATGTCAGTCACGTTAAAAGTTGGTGTCACCTTTTGAAATATATTTCCAAAATGTGTTAAAGAATAGAGTCAATGCATTGACAACACTTTTTGAATAGTTGATAACAGGAAAAAGATAACATCAATTTAAAGTGATCTTTTAAAATATAGCTCAAAAATATGTTAACTGAAGAAAATTCATTAGATATCTTAATAAATTTATGTAATTTTTACGAATACTTTAATGAAATAGCTTTGGCCTTTTAGAAAACACATTAAGTACTTTTATTAAAACATCTTAGAAATTTTCGAAACTTTTCATTCTGAGGAATATTCTGACGATATTGCTCAAGTGTTATTCTCTGTTCTGGAAAGAAATTAATTTGAAAGTCGAAGATTATTTTATGTAGCCCTTTTATGCGGCTCCCTTTCTTAACAAACATTTTTAAACGATCCCTGGATTTGAAAGAATATGAGAATTTGGAAAATTACGAAGAAAAAAACTTTGTCGAAAACGAGTGGAAAATATATTTAAACGGAATTTTAGAGAGCGGAAAAAAAGCACTTAAGCTGAGGGAAAAAAATGAAATAAAGAAATTCATGGAAAATGAAAAGCGCAATGAATAGCTGCAAAATTTACATAATTGAGCACTGTCTATTCATACTTTTGCTTGAAAACTACTTAATTCCAGGAAGCTCTGGGTTATTTTGACACTTCCTAAGAACATAATATTCACCGATTTTTGCAAGAAGAGAGGAAATTCTACGTACTTTTTCAGCTACATTTAAGACACACAATGACATCTTTGAAATAATAAAGGAAGGAAGTAATTTTACACCTAGGTGTAATTGTAACAATTTTTGTAATTAAATGATCTAAGGGGGAAAATATTAAAAAATGTGCATTGTTAACACATTGTTTTGTAAGAACTTATTTTTATTACTAATTATGAAAGATTTATGAAATTTTAACATGATTATACCTCTAAATTAACAAAACTTTTGAACAACCTACATTTGATGTAATGTTTACAATCTTAAAAGTATATTTATTAATTTCATTCCTATAAGGATGGTTAAAGAAAATCTTGGTGAAAAATTGTTATACAGATATTTTTTGTAGAAACTTACAGTCAGTGTTTAGTAAAAGAATTTTTTTGTGCAATCGATGAATTACATTAAAATTTTTGACTTAAGTCAGTGTTTAGTAAAAGAATTTTTTTGTGCAATCGATGAATTACATTAAAATTTTTAAACTACTTTTACTTTGTATGGTGTTATCTGAAGCAGTGATTGTCATAAATTTAGTACAAATTAATGTATTAAGAATAATATAATTGAATTGAATGTTGTAAAGAATGCTATCATTAAAGTTTATTTTTAACATAAGTTGTTGCATATTTGCATAACATAAGTTGTTGTACTATTTGCATATCATTTTAAATCCACTCTTTAGCATTTTTAATACACTACTTAAATATCACAGCAGCTTATCTTAGAAGCTTTCATAGCTGAACTATTTCGGCAGCCCCATCAGTTGGAAACATGTACTCCTCTGCATAATGCGAATTTTGAGGGTTCTTTTCTACGTTCTAGGTAGTGGAATAATCTGAAATACTTGTTACTGGTGTCTTGCTTCTTTATTTAAATCTTGTTAATAAAAATTGGGTAGCAATCAGCGAATCAGATTTGTGAACATAATTTCTTGTATTTTAGTGTTAATTTTATTCTTGATTGTTAATTGTATTCTTTAGTATATATATAATTTGACCAAAAGAAAATTAAAATTGATACATAGGAATATATTGACTTCTAAGTCATTTTACTAAAGAGATGTTGCCATGTATTTCCTCTTATTTATTTTATCGAAATGTTACTTTTTGTCTTTATTTATTTTCTATTTTAATAATTTTTATTTTAAAATTTGCTTAAAAAGTTAAATTTTAAAAAAAAAATGGTAATTTTAATTTAGTTTAAATTCTATAGCTACTTTATAAATAAACGATGGTTGATATTCTTTCTTGACCAGCAAGATCATTTTGTATGGATGCCATCTGAAGAAGTAATTACTATAAATTTAGCACAAAATAATCCATGAATAAAGTAATTGAAATGAATATTGTAAAGAATGATACCATTAAAGTTTATTTTTCACGTAAGTTACCTTGAACCCATTGAACATGTATGGGACATGGTGGGCCACTAGATTCGCTAAAAAGGGTCACACATATGAAACAATAATTGAGGAATGTCTGGCAGAATGTAATTTTTTTACATAAATGTATGTATACAAGCAGGAATCACCGCCAGAAGAGGTTTCACTAGTTGCAGATCCAAACATTCAATGAGCAACTTCTAGTCATTGGTGGATTTTACAGTTTTGAATTTACCATCTTTTCATAACCCTTATAAGGATTTTATGCATATTTAATTTTAATAAAAACAGTTATTCTTTTTATGGTGTGTTTTTTTTTTTTTTTTGCAATTGATTTCAATAAAAATGTATTGAATTTTAGATGCAGAATACATTGAAATGACAAATAAGTTAGAAACAAATTATATAAATGGGATATTTCAGGTTAAAAATGAAAATTTCAATAATTTTGGCATCATGATGCTGTATTAATATTCATGGAGTTTTTAAGAATTATGTTTGAATTCAATATAAAATTTTTATTTTATTCAGATTTAATATTATTTCCTCGTTCTTGTCATTTCATCCATTCGAAATTTGTTGTACTTTTTTAATTACTTTTCCCTTGTTAATAATAAAAATACAAATGAATATATATATATATATATATATATATATATATATATATATATATATATATATATATATATATATATAAATATAAATAAATATATAATATAAATAAATAAATAAAATATATATATAATATATATATATTAATATATATATATATATATATAATTATTTTTTTAATATAAGTAAATCTGAACACTTAGAAAATGTCAAAAGGCTACTTGTGACTAAACACCACAAATTGTCAAAATTTTATTCTTTTCAAAATTTGTTTTTGACTTCTTCAAATTACTATAGAAAATATATATTTAAGAAAATCGCACCGTTAGGGGGTGATTAGGTGACACATATTGTATTTTAACCCCAACATAAAAAATGGTATAACTAGAATAATGTAAAAAAAAAAGTTATGAAGATACGAAGGTCGAATATCAAAAATGCTCTTTTATAAATACAGGAAAGATGGTCCCATAACATGTCACTACAACACGCCCGAAGGTACCGGAATGGACTCGGGAGTTTGAATAATGGACCTGCAGCGCTGTGGCGCAGGTCACGCATCATGTGGCAATGATGATATTTCCGAGTGTGCAGACTGAACAAAAATTAGTGCCATAACACTCTAATTGGACACAGGAGCGCTATTTAAGAGCAGTGCGCACGTTATTAGAAAAAAATGTTTTCTTTATTTTGTTAGAAATGAAGAAGTACCTAGAAATAAATTTTATTCTGATATTTTTGTAATAAAAGAGAATTTTTAAATCCTTTTTATCCTTTTACCAAGTGATAAATAAGTAAAAAAAAAAAAAGCTCTGTTGATAAAAATTTGAATGATAAATTTAAATCTTTAAATAAATTTTAATTTAATCTTTTAAATAAATTTAAATAAAGAAGAATGCCCTCTTTAATTTTATCTGTAAACAAATAAATAATCTTATAAAATTTAATCTTTAAATCTTTTAAATTTCTGTAACATATTTATAAATAAATTGAAACTTATTACAATTGGTGTGAAAATATTTTATTTCTTTTGTTTAGTTTTTAGAAAGGCAAGTATTGATGATTTCAAATAGCATTTGGACAGTGATCCTTAATGCTAAATACTTAAAGTATATTATTTATTTTAAACGTTCTATAATATGACTTAGAATTCTATAATAGGACTTCACGTATAAGAATTATTAAAATTTCATTTATTTTTTTTTTTATTAAATAATAAAATAATGTAAATAAAAGTGTGAAAAATTGAATCTATAAATTTGCTTATATCCTTACAATTGGTAGAAATTTCATAAATACAATATTCTCATATGTATTCGTTTCCTTAACTTAAGAGAGTAGTTTTCAAACAGATTAACCCAGTTAAAAATTTGAGAGTTAGCTCATCAAAGTTAGCACACCTAAGTTTTCAAAACAATTAATGATTGTTTTTGATTGAAGAATATCTGTAGAATAGTTCATTCTTATACATGTTTGTTAATCCACTCTCATCTTTTTCAATCAAGAATCCAATTAAAGTAACTAAGAAATCTGAATCACAATCTTTATATTAGTTGAAGGAAAACTAGCACATCTTTTTTGTCTTCATTGATTGAAGAAATTTAAAAATTCAGAATCTTTTCTGTTCCTGTGAAAAACTAATACCATTTTAAAATTCGAATCTAATCATTTGTTTGTCATTACGTCTTTTTATCCCCTAAAAAAGAATAATAATCATTTTCACTGATTCGTTTTTTTAGTGTTAAAAGATTAATTAATATACATAATTTTTATTAATATACATAATTTATGATGCCTTTTAAGTGTATATACAGCTTTTCTGATTTGATATGCAAAATAACATGTGGCATAGCTGTTTAACACATGTTTTGTTGTGAACTGATTACTACATTGTAACTGCATTATCTATTTAAGAAGTCAGTCAGTACAAGCATATTCTTTCATGGAGTACTCGAAATTTTAAAAGCTGAGAATAAATAAATTAATAGTATCATTAGTGCCATTTATCATTTATGTTTATTAATTTTATACCTGGTTATCTGGCATAATAATACTGGATTTTGCATGGATATAAAACCCTTATTCAAAAATTTAAGCAGCCAGTAAATATGAAGTACGAAAATATGCATCATATTTATTACAGTTTAAAAATGCTTTTAATATTGTGTTGCATTTTTAAGAAGTATAAACTATCAAACATATTAATTTTTATTGATAGATATATTTTGTTTAAAATGTAAAGATATAAAAAGTATATCAAACGTATTTCTTAAATAAAATTATGTTGAAAATATATGATCATGCTTTTGTTTATGAAATTTAAAATTAACTAAATTTGTGTTTATAGATTGAACTGTATCGAAAGAATTATTATGCAGAAATTTCCTGCAAAATTATTTGCAAATATTCAATTAATTAATTCAAAAATTACAAGACCAGGAAAACTTCCTAGATTTAAAATAATTCTTCAAATGGTCACTTACTATTAATGACAAAAACGTATTTGAATTTTATGAAATATGTGTAACAAATATACAAGATGATATCAAAATTGGTTACCAATAATACTTTTCTTAATACCTAATATATAAGATTTTTTAAATATGTGGTAAATATTACCATTTACATATCTTATTGTGGATACAATTAATTAGTTGGATTAACAACTAAATACTTGTTCGGTTCTGAAAAGGATTTAGAGTTTACACACATAAAATTTAGAAACAAAATTTAATAATGTCTTTAACATTTCTAAAAAAAGTGCATAGATTAATTATTAAAAACCAATCAGAAGAAATAAAAAGTTTTCAATTACCCCCTGATTATGTTAGAAAAGGAAATGAAAAGAGAAACTTGTGAACTATGAAATGCAATGTTTAATATTGCAGTTAGCTTTTCTTAATTAGAATTGCTAGAAAAGTATATTCATCTTCTTGGAGTAGGTGGTGTTTTTTTGTTTAAGAAAAGCTAATTAATTAAAATAAATAATTAATTTGCAATTAGTCCTTTTAAAAGTATCTGATTAATTCTCCGAAATTTATTAGTGGAAACAATTTCGTATTAATTTTAATACCTTTACTCGTTAATGTTTATTTTTAATCGATAATGTTAATTATTAAAGTTTTAAGAGTAGATTTAAGACAATACCTCCAGAAATTCTTAAATATTCTTTAGTTTTTACATTTTAATATTTTAAAAATCGGTAATTTGAACTATAAAAGAAATATTTCAGCTAAAATGAATTTTAATTAAGAGGTATTTTGTTAAATTTACTATTTAGACAGCCAAAATATTTAATCTTTATATAAAATTCTTAGAATATTTTGAAACTTTATTTGCTTTATTTTAACTTATATTTGGGCTTTTAAAAAAAAAAAATCGATTACTTTTTTAAAGCAAGTCATAATCTTTTAACAGATGTAAACTGATTAAGAGATAATTTTGATGAAAGGAAGTTTAAAATTTGAAAACATTAACTGCTGACATTTAGGATTCTTTTTAAAACCTTCTGCTAAAGACAAGTACTTTTCAGAGTTTTGTCGTTTAATTGCATTAAAATGGTTCGGAGTTTCAGTTTTTTGGTTAATCTTTTGTCTTTTAAGCCTTCTGACGCATTCTTTCTTCCTTAGAACTTATTTGCATTTTTTGTGTAAAAAAAGTAAAATAAAAAAAAAATGTTTGCAGAATTTTTTCTTCCAGCATGTCTTGCATGTTAAAAAAACTTAATTAGGAGAGATTAGAGGTTTTCTTTCCGAATTCCCTTGACAATTTAAGAAATAAAGTTTACAAGAAAATGTTTAGAGGTGTTTTAGAAATTTATTTACAAAACATGCCAGTCAAATATTGATGGGATTTTAATTACTGATAGTAACATAAATGTATCCTTTAAAATTAACCATATAGATTTTATTGTAAAAAACCAAAGTCTAATAAATAAAGTTCTGGCATTTTGTATTTGAATTGATATCTGGAATTTTCTTTTAAATGACCTAATTTTGATGGTATTGAGTAATTTCTTTGATATTATAATCATCACCATGTAACATCAATAAAAAGCCTCATGTGTGACATATATTAGAATATTCTTAAATTCACTGAGGAAGGTATTTTCTGACAATAAGTAAAAATTGACTTTCATCATCTACATTTCTAGTTGATTTCTTTAAGATTCCGTATCAAAACAAGGAATCTTAAATTCATTATAAAACTCGTTAAATTAGTTTGTTAATAACTTAAATTGAATACATTTCGATATTTTTTTCATATTTATATTTTTTATGTATAAATTCTTATTTTAAGTTTAAATTCTTCAAAGCCAATGCGTTTTTAAGAAGATTTTGAATAACAACAAACTTTAAATTTATCCATTGATTATCACATTACTGATATTTTTTTTTTTATATCATTAATGTAAAGTATATGAAAGCACATCATTCTCACTTTTCACCTATTAAATTAGTGTAATATTTTGTTAAAAGTGCACTATTAATTTCAAAATATAGGTGCATGTAACTTAACAATTTTGAAGAGTTTCAAGGAACATCCACCAAAACATTGTAGTAAAAATATCTATGAATGAAACCATATATAGTTTGAATGAAATATTTGTTCTCTAGTTAGCAATGTCATCTAGATGGTCTCAAGGAAAGATTGTATTATCAAAATTCTGTTACCTATACTAATGATCTAATAAAAAAATACACTTATATTTAATATAATGTTATTTAGAAATAGCAGTAGAATAATATTTTTTTCCAATACTAAAATATTATAAACGAATATATGTAACATAATGTGTTAAAAGTTATACGCATGAGACGTGGAAGGAACATATAATTTAAGCGTTTCATTAAATTATTTTAAGCAAACCAGCTTTCATTTATACTTAAAACCAGTGCTTTATGCTGCAAACCAGCTTTCATTTATACTTAAAACCAGTGCTTATGCTGCAAACCAGCTTTCATTATTACTTTCATTAAATACTTACACTAAAATGCTAATCATCATTGATTTTAAATACGGCCAATTGTTAAAAAATAAAACAACTAGAACGCCATGACGCTTTTAATTTGGTACAATATTCTATTTGTGTAAGATCCATTCTCGTGCAGTATGTATAAAATAATTTTTTGTCAGACATTTTTACAACAATTAATAAGCATTAATATGAATTTGTTCTGAGGTAATGATAATACAGAAAAAAAACGAACTATTTCATTATTTAAAATTTTCTCTGTGTAAAAATGTGCTAAAAAGCAAAATTCAATATTATAGCAAGTTACACGCTGCCAAAATATCTCAGCTGCGAAAATAGATGCAAGTCGTAAACAATAAACCATTTGGGTTATTGCAGTTTGATGCGAGGAATGAAATTGAGGCCCAAGTAGTCAAATCCAATAACATTTTCTTAAAATAATATTTACTGTTCCATTCCCTTTCTTTTTTGTTCTGTCATGCCATTTCCGCTCAAGATTACTCACTGCTATTGTAGGTGGGGTTAGTGTCCCCGCTGGGGGAAAAATAAATCACTAAGTGTTTACGGTTGGCACAGAGGATGTTTGATGGGAAATCTTCTTATATAAACCATGGGGAGTATCCAAAAGAGAATGCCCCCTGAGGGAATTAATGCTAGGGGATGATCCAAGCTATTATTTTTCTGATGGTGAAGCGATGAGTTTTGATATGGTATGTTTTCATCCAGAAAGAGAGATTTACTGACGTGTGACTTGACCTACAATGCTTCAATTAATCTTAAAGGAATTAGTCTTGATTGCAGGAGACGATGCAGCTCAGATTATTGGTTTACAATCCTCTGTAGACAGGGGTTTTAGTTTACTCGCTTTATGAAGTGAAATGATTTATATGTAGCTTTCAGAGGTTCAGATTCCACTGTATTAATTTTCTAATATTCCTTAATATGATCGCGAGCGCAAAGCTGTTTATGTATCCTATTAAAGCACACTGTTGTTTAACTATCAGCACTTAAAATAATTTTTAAGGAAATTGATACAGTTGAGAAGATTACTTTTCCTTTCTATTTCATTTTCATAGTTTTACTTTTCATTACTTTACACTGAACTATCAAGTCAATTTAAGTGTTACATAATTCCTGTTCCACTTCAAAATTTCATCTTTATTAATTTATTAATCAATAAGTTAAAAATAATTTAGGTAGATAGGATTAAAATCATTTACATTTAAATTTGTTTTCCATCATAAATGCTAAATAATAAATATCATTATACAAACATCAAGAGAAATTGAGGACCCTTTTATTGAATACTTTCACTCATAATAATATACTCAAAAATACATTTCTTCTTATTTCATTAAATTTACCTCGTTCATTTCAATCCTTTTACAAAAGGATTAGCACCCATTACTACTTAAGTATTGTTTTGTATTCTTTTTGTGTCTTTTCTTCTTGGAATGGGAATTCAAAATTACTCATCCAGTTCTGAAAAGAGAGTAATACTTTCTCCGAATGAGATTATTTCCATTTTTTAAAGAATTGTTTAGAAAGCCGTTTTCGTAAATGGATTTCTCCTTTTCAAAATTTTTATAAAGGTTTCATTTCTTTGTAGGGAAAAATTGCTTCCATCTTCGGAAACCTTTCATTCTAAACTCGTGGAGTCTATTTTTACGAAAAACATCTGCGTAAGAATTTTTGATTTTCATGAAAAGTTGCAACGTATGGATTGCAATAAGAATGATAAGAAAGCATTATTAGATACGGGGAAAATTAAAAAGTATGATAATTATGTGACTTAAAGTTGAATATTTCTAAATATGAAATCTTATAGAAATATTGAAAAAGATGTAAATCAATCAAGATATATACATTCCTTCATGAAGAAAATATGTTATATTTAAACTAATTTCTTATATAAGATATTTTAAGCGTAAGAGAATTATAAAGATTTAAATTACTACTATACATATTGATCAATGAAATAGAAACATAGGATTAGTGTTTTTTGGACTTAGAACAGCATATGTGTATTAAAGTCTAAATTCTAGAAGGTTTTGAAGTACAGTAGTTAAGAAAATATCATACAAGATAGATAATGCCCATATGCATGCTTTAAGATGCTTTAAAATAGATGGCAAAAAGAGATTGTTTTCGGATGCAATTTTTCAACATGTCCCATACGTTCTCTATAAGTTTAATATCTGGCCTTTATGTTGTCCAGGAATGATTTTGTAAGTAGAATTGATGGTCTTCAAATGATTCTTAACAAAATAAGCGTTCAAATTCTTAACAAAATAAACATTGCACTAGCAACATATTATTGCATTACAGCCCATAGAATATCCATCATCTTCGGAATAAAAAATGTAACAATTCAGAATGAACCTGATATGCCATTGCATGACTAACTGTGTACTATTCAGAAAACCAAGGTATCAGTTGCAAACCAAAAGAGCATAGCCTGCACCATGATACTCAAACCAAACTCCAGAGAACAAGGCAAGCTTCATTGACTTCTCACAAAATATTATGGCTTCCTTAATAAATTGTACCGTAATTCATCTGACAATGTCACCTACGACATTATTGTAACGAATTCTGGTACATTTCGCAGAAATTAGAGATTTCTTCACAGACATCAGAGTATTTATACTTATCTTCGATAATTCTCTGAGCATTGTTCACGTTGAAATAGATTTGAAAAAGTCTTCACTAAAATAACGAAGTTTCGTTGTACACAAAATTTATTTTAAACCGATTACTATGCTGCTGATGTTTCTGCTGTACGATGATGATAATGTTTCGACAGTAACAATGATGATGATGTTTCTACTGTATGATTACGCAGATCCCAATCTTTGTGAAATATTTTTAACCTACAGTTATTTCTCGTAGGTAAAAACTACGGATTGTGTTTCAAGTTTTAAACATCATCGAAATCGCAGCTTTCATGAAACCAGTAATTTTTCAGTCTTGTCAACTATGGATCTTGGTAAAGATACACCAGATTTGTCCTTCTCAAATGATATGTTGTGTTGTTTCTTCTGTTTCACTTCTCCCGAATTGAACACACATAAAATATTTACATACATATTTACATATTTTTTATTCTCTATTATAAAATATTTACAAACATATATTCTTGAGAAAATGCTTCCTGAATTTCAGCAGAATATTCCAATTTATTTCTATGTAATCCAATATAATATAATTCAAGCATCGTAGGTTATCAGATAAAATTTTCTACAGAGATCTCGGACTCCTTGACGATGTATCATAAGGTAAGTGTGTACTTGACCTCAATATTGACCGCACTTGAGTCCATTGGGATACGCTAGTATACAGCTTGTTCTTGAAATTACCAGAATAGATCAAAGATAATTGTTATCACAGCTTGTTCATCATCATCATCATGGCATAAAAGTGACACATTTTTATTCGTCAGTGCAAACTGTCCAACAAAACTTCTAGTACATTCTCACTTTTGTTGTTTATCAACGAGAACGTGATGATCATAACTAAAATACATTTTATTTCATGTGTAGGATTATCAATATGTAATTGATTTTACTTTTATTGCATTAGAAAACTAAACGATGTTTGTCACCCAAATTTTCGTTGAAAACATTTTTCGTCTTTATATGCACGACTTTTCTTAGTCAAACGAATTTGGAAATTCTTCATATAGAGCCTTTTTGTTTCAAGTGGCTAGCAACTTCAAAGTTTTATATAAGCTAATAATTTATAGGTTTTGCCTGTATTGGTTAATACCAACAACAATATTATTTAATGAGTTAACTTTAATTCATTATTAATATATCATACTGAGACAAAATAATTGAAATTAATAACGAACAAATTTTTGTTTCATCAAAAAGTTACATTAGTCTCCGTATTTTGTTAATATATTGATGATTAGAAATTATTTTAATGTTTTTCGCTGATACTAAGTTTATACTTAATTAAATTTTATTGTATAAATAAGAAACTAAATACTATATAGCATATTAATTTTAGATATTATTTTTTAGACATATTCAAAATTTATATGCTGAGAAAGTAGATTTAAAATTTTTTGTTAATATTATTTGTCAAATGTTAACAAAATGTCAGTAGATAAAAATTAAATGTAACAAATTTTCAGCCATTCTTTTTAAAAACTATGAAAATTATTACTACTTTTTATCTGCATAAAGATACCATTATATTTATTTTCGACTAATATTAGACTTTTTATTAGTCTATATGGCATCTTTTTATGAACAATATCATTTTGTATTAATTTAAATAATTATTAAATGACAATCACATATATTTTATTTTATAATATAATATTAAAACATATAACATTAGGATGATAATTAATTAATAAATTATTATTATATATTTAAATTAATGATAATAATGTTACTTTTAGTCATATAAAATGCCATTATTGATTAACACAAAGATCCTATTAAAGATTTTCAAGATTTTTTTCCTGTCATCTAAGTTAAAAAAGCATACTCATAAATATGTATAGTAGATACATATGACTCGAAACAAAACTTGTTTTCATAGTTTCATCCATAGTTCTTTTCAACTTTCGGGGTGAGAATATCCACACAAAAACATACAGTATTGCACATTATCAAATTCATTTTTCAATTCTTTCTATTAGCTCACAGCCTCCCCTATATATATCTTATTCAAATCTACTATCAATACTTTTTTATTCAACCACTCAAGTTCAAATACCTTTTTTTTAACTTGTAGTGGATGTCACTTGATGTTAATACAGTTTTTCAAATATTAATTCATTAATTAAATTTAATTAATTAATTTTATTTTTTTTTTTAGATTTAAGTTGCATATATCTACCAATAGATGGCGCCAGATAAAATAATTAATGAAAAAAAATTAATGAAAATTATAAAAACGCCTTAAAAAATTAATGAAAATTATTTATAAAGGAATTTCTAAAATATAGTGAAAAAAAAAAAGTAGGAATTGACTTTACAAATATTTTTTTTTTATAATACTTGATTTTCTGTTAATTATTAAAAATTAGCTTACGCTTTCAATTAAGAGGAAATTATGTACATTGTGATTAAGTCTTAAGTCCTGAATAACTCCAATGTCGAGTGTAGTCCTTAAATCTATCTATCTGTCTATCTTTTTTATCTATCTATCTGTCTATCTATCTATCTATCTTTTATCTATCTATCTATCTATCTATCTATCTATCTATCTGTATATATATACATATATTGAAATTTAATTAATTCTTACAAATGCTTAACCTAATAAAGAATACATTTACTTTTTCTACTACTATTTATTTTAGCATTGATTTCTTTGTCAATAAAATATTTTACATTGATAACAAAGAATGGAGATTTACGAAAGGGAATAAGTGCGAATAGTTAAAAAAACGTAGAGTGTAGGAACAAAAAATGATATTTAGGAATAAAGAAAAATGGTTTTGAAGAACTCCGCTGAAAATTTTTTTTAAATTCGATGAAGTTTTCAGATGATTGATGATTTCATAAATGAATATGTGATGGCATCATGACATTTAAAATTGGTCTCAGATTCATCAAAACATCAGAAGGATATCAGAAATTTTAAATTCAGATATTATAATAAAATATTGCTTTAGAAAATCCTTCGAGTCTTGATATTGAAAAATTAAAAGAATAAATACCTAAGGTTATTTATTATCATAAAGCACTGTAATGAATTTCTTAAATATGCATATTTCGTAAGAGGATATATTTTCAAAGTTATATTTGATAGATATATAATAATATGTATTGATAAGATATATATTTGAAAATATACGTTTAGTTAATTATATTTTGTTTCTGGGAAAATTATTGCGAGATGAGTTTATACAAAGAACATGAATTCTTTTCAACATTTAGTTTTAAAAATGCCGAGAATTAAAATCCTGCACTTTTTTTCTATGTAAAGGTGACATAAATTTTGAACATTTTAAGAGTTTACTATGATTAAATTTAATAAATATTTGAAAGATCAAATATGGAAAACTATAAAAGAAATAAAATAATTTAAAGCCTTTAATTTTGTGTTTTGAAATCTTATATTTCTATAAATGATTCTTTTTCCTACATCTGGGCGAAGGCCATATCGGCTATGAGCTCTATTCATTTCTATAAAGAAAAAAATGTTATAATAAAAGTTATGGATTAATTAAAAAAATGTTTGAGTTCAAATTAAATTTTTTCCCCTGAATTAAGTCTTGTATGTTGAACTGAAAAAAGTTAAAACTGATACAGATACTCTTTACGAATGAAATATCAAATTTAACAAACCAAACAATTAAATTAAAACTATCAATTTAACAATTAAAACCAAAAAAAAAAAAAAAAAAAAATTAAAAATTGCATATAATCGTTTAATAGAATCTTGTTTCAGTTTGATATTCAATTTTCGGTTTTGAAATGAATTCGAAAATAGTTGTTTTTTTATTGAACATAAATAAATGAATATAATATTTAAATTTTCTGTTTTGCTACAGTCTTATAAATTTCTAAAGAATGAATTTTTCTTTGGCTTTTTAGTGTTCATACCTGTATTCTCGAAACATAATCAATTTATAAAAATTACTTTGGGCTTTAACTTTGACTTATAACATTAGATAAATTGATACACATAAGCTGATACATACTTGATACTACGGGATAATTGTATCAGCGAGGAATATAAATTGGTTTTCATAAGCAACCTTGATATTAAAAAAAAATTCATAAAGCTTTTCTGTAAATATTCGATGTCTGTACTTCTCGGCTATTCCCACATTCTCCCATATATATATATAATAAATATAAAATAATAAATAAAATAATAAAAAAAAAAAAAACTCATGGAAATTCAAGAAAATCTAATGCGCGGAAGAATTATTTTTCCTTTATAGAAAATACAAATTAAATCGACAAAAATAAACTTTATGGAATATATTGTTTTTTACTGAATTTGCAATAACATAAATTAACATAAATTATATATTAAACATAAATTATATATTAAGGTGGTAAAAAGCTCTTGTCTAATAAATTAATAGTTCTTCGGAAATTCTTTTAAAACGATTGAAGAATAAATACCATGTTAACCTAATTTTAGAAAAAAATAATAACATTAAATATTTTGTGGCATTTATATTTAGGTAAAACAAAATGTTTTAAAAGAAATTAAGTGAAAACTTTTACTTTTTGCTGAAAAGATTCTTTCCGAAAACAGTATTTGTTTTAAAATTTATAGATTTTTATAATTTTAAAATTTATAGATTTTTATAATTTTAAAATTTTGATGAAGATTAAATTTTAAATATAGTTATCAACATTTATCAAAGAATCTACTCTCCATTATTGCTTTTAACTGAATCATTTATTCAATAAGTCATGTAAATATTCAAATACATTAAATGCTCAAGTGCCATTGTTGGAGCAGATAAAATCGATGCTTTTCAAAGTAAATGAATAATTACTTTGAATATTTTACCGATATAAAGCGAAAACATTTCTGTATGCTCCCTATCGTAAATATTACCTAACTGCCTATCGTAAACATTGTTATTGAATGAAATTGGAGCGAGATAAATGTACCTAAAATATTACATTTGATAATTTGATTTAAGATAATTTTTAAACCATCAGTAATATTAGAGCCCCATATATTTAGGTCATTAATTCTGAAGAGATTGCATTCAAATATTTTGAATATTTTTTTTACTTATTTCTAAATTATTGAGTAATCTAATATATATTTATCTAATATATAACCTTTATTTAATATTTTTAGACAACTCAATTACTTAGTTTATCAAATAAATGAATTACATATTAAATAGACCCAAACTAAAGTTCTTGATGCAAAATTGCGATGTTTCATATTTAAATTATCATAACTAATTGCAATATTATTGTAATTAAATCCAAGATGCTCAGACATGTAAAGGCTTCGGACCCTACATACTCACTGTAACTCGGCAACAGGCCACTTACACACACCTGAAAATTATACATTGAAATACATCTATATACATCTATTTGCATATTTATTTCATTTATTTTTAAATAATAGAAAAATTTAATATAATATTATGAAATTAAAAATTATTTGATGCATATTACGATAATTTAATATTCGGTTCGAGTTTTAAAGTAACCAAGTTCAAAAATGATTAGTCAAATGGCTTTTTATCAATTTTTTAATATTCATATCTAAAAACGTTTGTACACAAATATGTGTATTCTAATAGGTTGTAAGAACCATTGCTATTTTATTGAGCTCAAATTAAAAACTGAACTTATTTTAGACAATCCCATAGAAATCGCAATAAAATCTTAAAACAACATTTGTCATTGGCTATGTCTTGATAGCTAATGAAATTGATTTTAGTGCTCATGTGTGATAGTAAGACCTCCATTGCAGGGGCGAATTTTGAGGCGAAGCGTATTGTTTTCAATGGAGACCCACATACTGGTGATTTAGTTGCGGCAACTAAATGCAACCTGTTCTATTTCAAGGGTGACAAAATCGTTTGTCATAGCGTCATTGGGAATAGAGCGTACATGTTTAAGCTTGTTCGCGTCCACATGTGATGATTAGTTCAACAAGAGAACTGTGTATCATTTTCTTTTCTCCCTTTTCTTATTGCAATTTAAGTAAACATCATGTCGATGAGTATAAAATTTTTATTAGGGAGATTGAAAAAATTACCGTTATATGATTACAAGATGAAATAATATTCTGATAAATATTTAAAATGAGATTAGGATTGGAAGTTTGAGAGATTTAACTGGGCGGGAGATTAAATTGAATATTTAATGCGCTCTTAATAAGGAATAAAGGAACTTTTTAGTATTGCAATTATTTAATCACCAAATTAAAATGTTGCCTAACATCGGCGAGCATATATCTCAAAGTTGCAAGACAAGACAAGATAAAATGTTGCTAATGCGAGACCTAAAGAAGAAAAAAATTCGTACATTCTGCATTAAGTTTAATACATTATTGGCAATAATTGTATGTAATTGTATTGTAATTTATTGGCATAGTTCACACTAAATTAAAAAACACTAAATGCAAATTGTAATATAATATTGAAGTGTTTACTTTTTTTAATTAAACAAAAGCAATATCATGCTTCCTGTTTTAATCTAACATAAAAATGTAGTAATTATTTATTATTTGAATTTTTAAAATAAAATTGATATATGACGAGAAGGGGAGCTAGAAAAGCAATGGGATCCGAGGTCGGTGCATCTGTGAATTAAAGTTATAAGAGTTTTACTTGATAATATAACAAATCTGGAATACGAAAAGATTATTCAACTTAACCTGAACAAAAAAATCTAACTAACTCAGTAAGAAACATAAAATATGTTTAGTTATATTAAATTAAAAAAAAAGTTTAACAAATAATGAGCACGATATTTTATAAACCTAAAATTGGAAATATCTAAATTAATTGTTTTTTTAAACTCACTGCAACAAAAACAAATACCAGTCAAGTATTAGAAAAACACAGCTACAATTCAAAAATTAAAAAAAAAAAAACCCATGTATTTGAATAATGATATACGCTAGTAAATAATAAACACAACTAATGTATTATTTTACATACATTTTCCCACGAAAAAGGCCGCTAAAATTTAGTAAATGGATTTTAAATTTAGAAATTTAGAAAACATCATTTTTGATGATTAGAATAATGCATTTCTGATTAATAAGAACAGCTGTACCAAAATGCTTTTACATTTTCCGATTTATATATATTCGATTGTAAATAAAGCTTTTAAAAACTAGTAATATATTCACGATAGCTATAAATATTTAGGTATATTTTATTAAGACGAGACAGACCTATTTATGCTAAATTATATTATTAAAATATTCTCTACTTTTATCACATTAGCATTATTTTCTACTCATGTGATTTATTTTTTGTTTGCTAAAGATTTTACTGTTTTTTAATTATTTGTCAATATATTTTTTCTTATTAAAAGCATGGAGTTTATTCTGTCTAATGCAAAAAAAGTAATGCTTTCTCCCATTTTTGTGTCAGGAAAGAAATTCTTTCTAATCTGCAAGATTCTATGTGTGAGAAAAATACTATAACGAATTCGATTCGAGGTAGACGAAGCATGTAATGTCTTTCACTTTGAAAAATAGAATAGGAAAGGACTATCATATTTGATTCACGGTTCAAAGAAAGAGAATTCCTAAGCAAAAATTTTCCTAAGAATTCCACAAAAATTCCTAATCTTAAAACAAGCAAGAAAATAAAAAATAAAAAGGTTTTCTTGTAACTGAAGAAAAAGGTAAATGAACAGATGTAAGGTTATTTAGTGCAGACGTTTGAATCTTTATTGATAATTCATTTAGTTATATCAAACTAAACACTGATAAACTTCCTATAGTTAATTATGTAAATTGCCTCCTTTAATTGTATAATTACCAAAACTCTCCGCAAAGAGATCAAGTTACGAAATGACTTTCACTGTGTTATTTTTGTCGAGATTGTAAATTTTAACTTTAAGCCAGCAATTCGCCAAATATAAAGTTGCATAGGTTGAGGTTGTAAAGTTGTATAGGTATAAATATAAGTTGTTTACCTGCTGATTTAACTAATTTTTACATGCATGTCTAAGTGTTTAGTTCTTCAGTATTAAAGGACAATATTTTTTACTCAACGGTATCTTGAACCTGAACCTGTATACGTGGCCGCAACGCAATCCAAAGAATATGCATGTCAATGTAAGCCTTAGAGGGCTTCACTATAAACGAGTGGGTTGGTAATATCGGTGACTTTTTAACTGGTTCTTACTACTTCATAGCCTGGAAGGCGGTACTTATCATATTTCTTTAAAATAGGTGTAGCTTAATTTGTTGGAAGACGTTCCAGCAGCTTCAATCAAATACATCTGGTTTCACCACCATAGGGCACTCACACATTTTAGCAACTATAGACTTTCCTAGTGGATTTCTTCCTGTGAAGATACATGAAATCTTTGATATACGAGATATACATAACATAAGACCTCGTCATGAAAGCTATGCACATGTCCGTGACACAGCTGTGAAATTTGAATATGTCCATCAATCCGTGCACAGATGTTATGAAGGATGCATTATGGTAGACAAAAGGAGTTTTGAGCATTTCTATGATACAACCACGATTTTTCCCTTTCATATGCATTGTTAAATTTTTTATTAATCAAATCATGTTATTGCTGCTATGGATATCTTTTGTCGTCATCATTGTCTTTGGTCACATTGCTATAGCATATAATCCCATATGTAAAAATTATATGGCATTGTCTGGAAGACCAACTCGCACAGTTTGTAAGCGATATCTTGAGGGGCTTGTATATTATTTCATTCGTATGTAGTATAACTATAAATGCTACAAACTGGTGTATATTCCGCAACAGTTTCAATTGGATTGCCTGATTTTTTTTTATATTAGTTATACCTGAAATAATTTCAAAAAAGTTTTTCAATTTGTATCCAAATTAAAATAACTGTACCATTATTATAATATTTGACTGATCTGTAACTACCACATAACTCATTTGGAAATTAATATCTACTAATTACTGTTTAGATTAAATTAAATGTGATAGTAATGAGAGATACATATAAAAATTTGAACTCACAGTAAGTTTTATTTAAAATATAAAATATATTACAAATATTCTAATCTTGTTAGTCATAGTAAATTTGATATGATTATAGATGTATTAGTTTGAAATACAATTAACAAAAAATATTTTATAAAAGTTAGAAGTATAATTATTTAATGTTATGCAAACAAATATGCAGTGCATATATAAGTCAAAACTTTGTGCAAATTTAAAATCTATGTTATTTGAATTACTCAACTTGCATCCAAATTGTACTGAATTAAATTGTACTTAATTTTACTTACTTTTGTACCCAAATACCCAAATTTTGTTACCCAAATTGTACTTAATTTTACTGAAAGATGTTCATCTGACAATAAATCATGCAAAAAGTTTTATTTCTTGAATTAATTGTTATTTTGATTAGTAAAATGAGATCTTTACTAATTTCATACACCAACTGCCTGTTAACAAAGTAAAAGATTTTACAAAATATTTCTTATTAGATTTTTGATTTAAATAAATAATTTTAATTAGGATTAATTCATTTATTGTATTTCAGTAGATAATTTAAAAGTATTTATTATTTTTAATTTAAAGATAAACAGATGTATATATCTTGGTAAATGATCTTTATTCTGTGTGTCTAACAGAATAAAGATCATTTGCGAACGCTGAATACAGTTGATGCTTGAAAGTAGATTGCCACCACATTTAGAAGATACGAAGTTTTTGCTTTATTGTCCTACTTAAAGAGAGGGGACTTTTTAAAAATTTTTAGATTTCGGTCTGAAAAGTAAGTGTAAAAATCATAATCTCATCCAGTCCACACCAAGAACCATACATCCATCAAGATCTATTGCTTTCAAGAGTTTCCAACAAAATTTTTAGAGCTTAAAGAAGTCTCTGCGATAGAAAAGGAGAGTTTCCTTTTTTCGTGCCACTTTTTCAACCTTTTACTTTATGCGTCTTCTTTGCTGTGCTTCCCATTACAATTCAAGAGATGTTCCATTAGTTTCCTCATGGCTGAGTACATCTTCAGCGGGCTCTGCACACTCTTGGCGAAGTTTTGGAGGAGGGTGGGCAAGCACTTACAAAGTTCTGAAAAAGATTTATCTGAAAAGCCGAGACATTCATCGATTCGCCACAGACATTGAAAAAGTGGGAAGAGAAGGCATTTCCACCAGAATTTTTCCCCATTGCCGCATCTTTAGCGCGAAACAGTAAAAATAAACGAGCCAGTGGGGGCATTAATTGTGCACTCAACGCAAAACACGCCAGGAATTTATTTTGTATACAAAAGACGGTAAAAATCAGCAGGAGATTGAAGCGTATCTCAAAAATGCAGCTCATTGGGTATTCCGACCCATTAAATGCTGAAATATGCGCATACATATTTTTTTTTAATTTCAAGTTTGTTTTCATATTAACCTTCGTTAAGTGCTTTTGTGTGTAAGAACCAGACAGCAGTGATATTGATATAATCGTGAATTTATAGTCGCTACTAACACTGGCTAAAAAATTAAATAATATTTGTCTGTATTGAAAAGTAAAAGGAAGAAAAGATAAGGTCAGATCAAAATTCAATGCATAATCATAAAAAGGAATTTATAGCTATCATTAATAATGACACTGTGTATAAATAAATGCAAGTGCTTCAATTCTTTGATGAAGGAATTATTCTTTAATACTGCTTACCAGTTATCTAGAATTATTATTACTATTACTATTATTAGATATTGAATTAGGTAAATTTAGTTTTGAATTAGAAACTTTTTATCCATGGTGAAATGTTAAAAAGGGATATGGATATTAACTGAAGCACATGGTTCTACTTAAATTTATCCATAGAAGGTTAAACAAAAGAAAGGATAAATGGCTTCAGCAAATATAACTACAGTCTAATTTTAAGAAATGAGCGGCTAGTAAATAACATGTTGGATTTTCGTAACTATACTACTATTACACCACATCACAGTCTCTAGAACTGAGATATCCCTTTACATTTTGGGAATGATGTGGGCTAAGTTGCGCATGCAGACAATGGCAGTAGCAAGAATATAAGGGATTCAATAACTTCAAGAGATTAAAAATGGGAAGGGGATGAACGTTGCAACAATTATCTGAATGGGGCTGCTGTGAAACAGTCCGGAAGGGTTATAGAAATTACAATATTTGAGCGGGAATGTAAGGAAATGCCAAGAAAAAGTCACCAGCATTCCCTTTGACACTTAAATGTCTAAAATATAATGCTACGATTTTATAATAAATAATATAAATATCTGATGAAACCCCCAAAAATGGAGCAAAATTATGATTAAAACTGATATGTAAGTTTCCGTTCAGTACGGAATTACCTTGGCATTGTAATATTTACCGAAAACACAGTATGGAAAATATTTATACTGCAATACAATACAATATATATAGCATTTCATTCAATATGTAATAAAATCAAAAAGCAAGATAGTATTCATCAATACAATTGGCCAATTCATGGACTGAATGATTAGAAAGAAGGATGATAGCTAATAAATGAAATGTGAGAGTTAATGAAGACAGAAAGTGGAACAATTTAGTAACAACAGTAGTATAGAAGCTTCATAGTATTTAAGGGTTGAAAAGTTATTACTAAAAAAGGAAGATAGTGGATAGATAAAATACTTAACAATCGGCTTCAAAATTAAAATAATCAAAAATTAGAAAAATTACAAATTAATAACTAGTATATATCTAGTATACAATACAAATTTTTGCTCAACGATAAATCATTGCGATGTTAAAACGGTTGCGGTTGGTGTGAAAAAGCAAAACGCGAAAACTGAACACAAAAATAACTTTTCAAATTAATTCACTTTTGAAAAATAGTCAACAAAATGAATGTGTTTTTAGTATGCAGAACAGCCTCGATAATCCCAGTCCCGATTAACTGAAACTATTTACTTCGAAGAAGCTCATATGCTTCTTCATTTTTTTATTTCAAGTAAAATTTTTAACTCTGCCCCGTCGGTGTTCTGGCGATTTTCGGCTTTTTTTCTTCGTTTATTGCCTCAGTTTCGGCTAATTGGCTTTGCTCCAGAGACGTGTGGCTAACGTCAGTACCCAACAGATAATCCCACCTGAGGAATGTGTCCTTATGTTCTATAATTCATAGAAATACAACAATATAATGCAAACTGGAAAATGACAGGAACACGAAAAAACGTTGATAAAGCAAAACGTTATTTTGTATGACATCTGGAACAACATGTACGTTTGTTTCGGAGCGCCATGGGTGCTGAATTTCTGTTTATGGATGACAACGTCCGTCCTCACCATGCAAACATTGTAGACGAATGCCTTCAATTGAAGGATATCACCCGTATGGATTGGCCAGCATACTCACCGGACTTGAATCCAATAGAGCATGTGTGGGATATGCTTGGCTGACGAATTGCAGCCCGTCAACCCCCTCCCACTTGTCAACCGGAACTTCGAGGGCATTGCTTGATGAGTGGTGTAATATTCCCCAAGATCAGATTGATAATTTGATACTCAGCATGCCTAGGCGTTGTAAGGCCTGTATTGCATCGTCCGGGAGACATACCCATATTAACCATCATACTAACCATGTTACACTGTTTTTTGTAAATAGGTTCTTTTTGAAATTTGCTCCTGGGAGTAAAAATCGCAATTTTTATTAATTATGTCAAACATATAGCATCTATTTTGCTCTTTACCTTTTGTTTAATAAATAGACTTTACAAATAAGTCAAATTTGTTTTGCTTCTTGTCTCTTTCTTTGCCTGAACTTCATTATCCTTAATTTATGGACATGAGTGTATATATATATATGGTCTTCATATATAATCTAGAGATTTCTTTAAAAATAACTCATTTTATTTTCTGCATTCCTCCTACTTGAATTATTCTTGTATAACTTCAGTTCATATTAGTTTGGATATACGATAATATGCTATTATAATATAAACTCCCTAAATCTAGAATTGAAATAAAACAAAATACAAGTATAGTTTTTTAGAACGGTGGAAATACAATGAAATATTTGCATAAGTATAGCAATCGTGAAATAGTGGCTTCTTATAGCTGGTTGAATTCTACGAGTAAAAAAATCCATCATAAAAAATGTTGCTAGAAAACAAATCATAGTTTTACATGTTAAGGTTCAGAAGTTGTATCCCGAAAAGGGGAAATTTGATCATTCTCTTTAATTAAGTGAGTGTAATATAAAAACTTGCTATCGATATTGAAACTAGGAAATAGAATTGTGGGGAATTTCCTATTTGAATAAATTTATTAACAATGTTTTGAGAAATAGAAACTGATCCGGGTTGATTTCATGAATTGAATTTCAATTTAGAAACGAATTCAGTTTCTTGCTTGTGTAAAAGGATTGACACTTTTTCTAATACCGAACAAAAATTCTTTTTTGAGCCCTCAGTAAATATAAAATGATAGATCTGATATGAGAAATTCCTTTTCTTGATCCTCCCCCTTTTGTCCGAGCTGAGACCACTTTTATTTCTCATTTAGAAGTTTATCCCACCTCAAGAAATGTTTCTTCACACACCAATGGCTTTTTTGATCCGTGATCGTATTTTCTTCATGTTTTACGAGTGTTGCAGAAGCTGCTTTCGTATATTATTGTTGGACCGTGAAATACTGCTCTTCGTTTCTGAAAGCTTTGAGATATTACCAAGAATACATGGACATTAAAACGCGAGGCTTTGGAATGCGCAAATCGTATTGATAGAAAATTGCTTTGCTTTTTTAGATTTTTATTTAACTTTTGAGAGTTTAACATATTGAAGATAAAGTAATTTCAATAGAAAAATAGGATTTTAAAAAACAGTTGTTTTAAATTGATTTCGATTCGAGTTTTTTTTTTCTTTAAAAATAGCTAATTAAATTTATAAAAAAATTTTAGTTTGTTATTTTCACTATTCATTCATTTGCTATTCAAAATTGTAAAATTCACATAAATAGTATCAAATAAACTGGTACTTGGTAAATAATGAAATATCTTATTTAGGAAAGCTCAAAAATTTCTCTAGTTATATTTAAAATAAATTAATTTCGAGATGATGAAACCAAATATAATCAGAGAAATAGAAATGACCCAAAATGGTATTATTTGTTTGTTATGATCGTTGCTCGTTCATAATCATCGCCAATACTTCTGTTCACAGCCTTATGAATTGATTTATTAAAAGTAAAGCATTATTTGATTTACTACATAGTTTACTCATACGTCTCAGGAAAATACCACAGAGTTTATTTATATTCGACTACTTCGACTAGAACTAAGTGCTTTAGAAATTCCATTTCAAGTCGTCTGTTTATCTAAGCATGAAATAAATTTTCATTTCCTTCCAACCTCGAAATAACAAGCCTGGGAGTTATTCTAATAAATTGAGCATCAAATTTACTAACTTAAAATCGTCAGTGAAGTCCAATAACTCTCTTGTTTCACCATACAGAAAAAAGCCAATATAATCTCAGTAATACGAGCCTACGAACAAAGGATTATATTAATGTGAGTTTCCTACTGTATTTGGGAGAGTATGTTGGCTTTCTAAAAGTACTGAAGCTATCTTAACGACGTCTCCTTCCATACAGCTGCTGCTATATTCATCAAGCGGGCAAAATTATGACATATTTGGAAAGTTTATATGACAACACTCCTTGCTTCAGACGTTTCCGGTTGCCTATTGTGTATATTTTTGCAGTATGTAGTTTCTTTCAACAAGGATTTGAGTTGTTCATGGAGATTATTTTTAATGATATTGTAGTAGTTAAGGTGTAAATTAAGTAAAGGTGCATGGTTTAAATTCTTAGTGGATTATTCCGAGTATCGTATCTTATATTTGTATCTTTTCAGAACACTATGAGTTAAGCTATGTAAAAATGAATTTGAAAATATGGCATAGAATGGCTATTTCAAGCTACCTTGTGTTATTTTAAGGCAAACACGAGTTCACTCTTGATATCTACGTTTGGCAGCCGTCATTCTATCTAGATCTCATATTATTTTACAGACATATGACTCGATATCTTTCGGTACATTCAGGACATTGTCATAAATCTGAATGTTATATATATAGCTTCTTAACATTGACATTTACTTTCAATTATTTTTAACAAACTATATGAAAATGAAAAGATTTTTATTTATAACAGCAATGACGTATTGTATGGTGCTCTCGAAAATTTGTCGATGAATCAAAGGATTACAGTTCTGAGTCAATCCAAATGGCTGATATTATACTTGCATTTTTTAAGTAAATTTAAATTAAACAAAATAAAATTATTGGTCATAATTTTAACAATCCATATATTTGGAAAAAAATGTTATATTAAGGAGTTAAAAATATTGATTTGAGAAAATTTTTCTCAAAATTTCGTGATATTCTGTGTTTAAACAATAATAGTTTTTTAGATCCTAACTAACAGTTTTTCAGCTGCAATATGATTAAAATTCTCACGAATTCATCTGCCTGAAATTAATATTTGTTAAAAACTTAATATGTTAAAATCTTTTCAGAATTTCGGAAAACCCCAAAATTTTTGTATAAGTCTTCGCTTAGCGGATATAAATAATTAAATATTTGTTGGCTTTTGATTTTACCGTGCAGTTCTTGATGATATATAACTATTAATGAACAAAAACAGCAAATACTTGGAAACATTAAAACGACAAAATATAAAGGAACTGGAAAAATTTAAAAGTGAAAACATCTCCGATAAACAAATTATTCAAAATTTTTCCTCTTTTTTATACCTTGTTGATAAAATTAGACAGATCGTTTTCAATATTTTTAAACTGTTATTAAAACAGTTTTAAACATAGTCTTTAACAACTGCTTAAGGCCAGTAATAGTCAGACTTCTTACTGTTGCATCCCCTTTAGCAAGGAAAACATTCTGTCGTGATAATCTTGGCATTTTTTATCACAAAAATCTCAGTATAGTTCATATTATTTTATTATATTATACAGTTGATTTTTTTCTTACAATATATAAAATGCATGGTATTTTGAATTCAAAATTAAAGTATTCAGAATATTATTAAATAATTCAATTTTATTGATTAATCATTTTTTAAATCATAATACAAATATTTTCAAATTTTTTTACATATAACTACAAAAAAATAAATAAAAAAAATAATAATCAAAACATTTTCATTTCATCTATCATCAATGAAATGGGTTGTCTGTTTATAAGATTTTTTTTTCCATCTTAAGTATAAGTAGAAAGTTCTTTTTGTAGGTAGTTAAGATGGATTTTATTTTTGAGTTCCAATTTGATGGAAGGCAAGTAAAAAGATTATGATCACATAAATTATTTGAATTGTTGAGTTGTTTTGAATGGAATAAGATTTATTAGATTTAAAAATCACTTGCTGTTTACCAGTCAGATATTAATCATTAGTAATAATAATCAGTTTTTGTAGTCATTAAAAGTTATTCCATATTATTTTATTTTAGTATTTCCTTTAATTAACAGATTTAATTTCCACCTGTATGAAGTACGTCGCGTGTCCGTTTCAACATATTCAAGTCCTCCTTGGAGTGCACTTTGCAATTAAAGAACTGCTGGTTTAAAAACCATTTGCCGATAACCAGATTTATAACAAAAATTTAATAAACTAAAGCTGGTTATTTTTTACAATGATTCATTATTCCAATTTATCGGTTTTTTAATTACTTAATATAATTAAAAAACCGAAATTAAAAAAATTTAAATTAGAAATTTTTGATACATACTTATTTGTTTTAAAAATAAATAAGTATGTATAAAAATTTTCTAAATATTAAATAAAAAATCGCTTAGTAACAATTAAATTAGCTAATATAACCAAATACAAATCAAAATAACATTTTATTCAAATACTTCATAATGAAGTTGAGGCACACTGCCTGAATATATATATATATATATATGCAATTTTAATTTATATCTCTAGACAAAGAATATTCTTTTGTCGAAGTAATGACAGGTTTAAGTTTATGATTTATTAAGATTTATTAAAAATCATATTACATTAAATTACGCTTCGTCACATAACTTCAGACAAAGGATTTTATTATAAAAATATAATAAACCGGAAATTACTGCCACTAAAAATGTCCAGGAATTTCACTTTGGTTGAAAGATAGTTTCAAGAGGTTGAAAAATAAAATGGTTATGTGATGAGGATATGACGTTTCATCCTTGAATAGTTACATACAAATTATTAGATTAACATGTCAATTATATAGTCTGGATGATCAATTACAGAGTGATCAAAAGAATGACACAAGACAGCTTTGCTTTTAATCAGATTCTGACAATTTTGAAGAAAAAAACTATAGATGAATAGGATATTTGAAATAGTTTAAAATATCTTTTACTTTATCATTTGGTAATAGTTAATTAGCTTAGATTGTCTTTTTAGTAATTTTATTTCTTTTATAAAGATAAAAACTTAAATCTTTTAGTGTCTGACATTGTTTAATTGTTTTCAAAAAGTTTTTTTTTAATTTCTAAGCATGAAATATATTCATATCGTTACTGTTAAAATGCAAATATAGATCCAAAGAAAAATATGAATGTTGATATTTTTGAATTTGTTGATTTATATTTATATTTAAAAATATTTATATTTCATTGATAGATTTATTCTAAGTAAATATCTAAATATATTTGTGCAGAAAATTTCGTGTACCGTTAAAGTGAATTAGTAAGAAAGTTGCAGAGATAAATAGGTAAAAAGTTTAGAGAAATAACCTTATGTAATATGTGGAAAAATCTAATAATATCGATGTGTTTTAGAAAAAGCTACATTTACTTCTTTTCCCAATGTTTAAGTGAATTGTTTGCTCAGTTTTAAAATATTCAGTATAAAATAGAGTTTTTATGTCTCTGAGCAGCAATTATGCAGATTCAACAAGTGGCATCTCTCTAAGAACTGAATAGAAACAAAACGCCCACAAGAAAGTCAAAACTGCCTAAGAACATTTTTTCTTTCATGCGCAATCCACATCCCCGATCTTATCTCTGTGATTTATTTCTTTAGGGTGCAATTTATGGTGAAGTTTATACCCCATTTATACTTCTTACTGGAATGGACGATTTGGAAACGTGTATAATATTGTTACAGTTATTTGTGTAACTCCTATGAGAAAGGCAGGAATGAAAGGAAATACTGTTTGTACTCTTTTCATGCTGTAAAATATTGATATATTTTTTCAAATGAATTGAATGTATTGCAACGGTGCACATGTAACAAATTAAGACACGAGGAGTTGAAAAATTATTTCAATACATATTATGTTTCTAATTATAGAAAATCGTATATTCTACAGAGCATCCATACTAGATGGAATATTTTAAAATAGCACATAATGGAAAATGTTTTAATGATGTATTCATGAAGCAAAGAATTTTTCGAATTTAAGCAAATTTGTCGATAACATAGGAACCATTTTTCGAAATTCGTCAGTTTAAAGTTTGCAAATGTATATGTATCTTTACATAGGCAAAATGTCAGCTATAAAAAGGACAATTAATTTATTTTTATTTGTTGCAGTATAATATACGAAGTCATTAAATTTGTAAAATTTTTTTGTTTTATTCATGCATCATTATTTTCGAAAATTGAAAATCAGAATATAAATGCAGTTTTATTCTTTAATCATTTTGAAGAAAATGAAGTTTAATCATCAGTAAAGAAACATTGGCTTCAAATGTTAATCTTAAAATAATTTAAAGCTAATTCTGTTTAACAGTAAGACCATCATTCTTATTCACCATTCTTAAAAATGTATATTTTCTTTTTGTATGCAAATGAGAAAAGTTTTAATATCGGTTTACCTACAATTATTAATGTTTAAATTATTAATTTTTAAACTGTTATTATTAATTTTCAACTGTTGTTATTAATTTTTAAACTATTAAATTATTAATTTTTTCATTTCAGTTTAATAATTAATCCCCGTTAGCGGTAAACAGTTCTCTGGTATTTGGGAATTAAGTATAGGCAAGTGTCGAAATATTATAGAAATCAATATTTTAATAGTTTAATATTGTATAGTCAGTTTAAAGCATGCAGATTTATATGCATCTTTACGTAGGCAAAATGTAAGCTTTAAAAAGGGCAATCGAAATTTATTTTTATTTGCAGAAGTATAATATACGAAGTCATTAAATTTGTAAAATTATTTTGTTTTACTCATGCATCATTAATTTCGAAAATTGAGAGTCACCTTATAAATTCAGAAATTTTCATAAAGAAAATCGATTGTATAGTATTATCCTCCTGGTTAGTTATAAATATTTTGCTTCGGGTTGCAAATTTTATATGAAATAAAATATACAATTACTTAAGTCGTTTCTTGACCAAAGGTAACTATTTTCACAGTTTAACATAGAGTTATATACCCTTGTCATTTATCAATAAATATAAAAGATTAATTAATTCCTAAAAAGAGAAATGTTAAGATAAGTGAATGTAATATTTTTCCAAATCATTACTTTAGAATTTATTCGTTTAAAAAAAAAAACATCCCTTGCATAACAAAAAAGAAATGCAATCATAATGTCGGCACAATGAAGTTCAATCAGTATCGTGAGTGTATTCTGTATGGAAAAAAAGACTACGATGTATTAAATTCGTTTTTATTTGTGATTTCTATTGACTTGCTTCTTCGTGCATCAAAGACTCCAGAAATTTCTTTTCTCAGTGATTTTCTATTCTTTTTTTTTTTACTTTTTGTCAAAAACTTTCCTCTTCTTCTGGTTTTCTTTAAACTATGCCATTATCTTTCTCCCAATGCGTGTCTACTGAACTGTAAGAACAAGATATTATTTTTGAATGAATGAATGATGTTTTTCGGTTACCGAATGCTCAGAGATTAAATAATTCCGAACTCAGAAAAGATGAAGGCATTCCAAGATTTCCTCAGATGTTAGGAACAGGATTCGTAAGTCCCAGCCAACCTCTACGTTGTGGATGAAGCAACTCATGTAAGGCAATCTAGAATTAAAATAGATGTGACGTGTAATTAGTCGTTTTCTGCTGTTTATGGCTCATAAAATATTTCTTCGTTAAGTCCGGAGGTACTTTAACTTGCGCCTTTAGCGAATGAGCTATTATGTGTCAAGACATTTAAACCGATCTATTGAAACAAGCGCTATTTTAATGTTCTATTATGGAAGCAATGATTTAAGGCTTTTCATGAGAGGAAATGCTAACTTCAATTAAGTATTAATTTAATACATTTGCTCTTATTTAATTTTTGTTCTAATTTTAATGAGTTCTCTGTGACATAATATAAATAGTAGCACATCTTGAATGAAGTCTACGTATGAAATTATACGAAATGTTTGATTTTAATGCGAATGATAATGAATTATTTAATCTTATTAATAAAATGTTAGAGAAAAACTTCTGTGGTGACACAATTGATATACTGTCTAATTCATATTTTTATACTTTGCCTAATTTTTTACTAGCTTTTCGAAGTGGATGTAGTGATTTAATTACAACTCTCAGTTTTCTTTTTGGATGAACTATAAAATAAAATGTTAAGAAAACTATTGATATATTTTTAAATTTATGTTAATATCATAAAAGACATTTTGGTATTGGATGTGAAAATTTGAATAGTTTCAAGTTTACTATCCAGCTATCATAAGAAAATATGCATTTTAAATTTATGTTTTAAACTGTTTTTACGATCGTCACATTATAATTATATAAAAACAGCTAAAAAAATTTTACAATTTATATTTAACTTTCCTGTTCCTTAGATTCAAAAGTATTTAGAAAGAAAACTTCCATTATTTATAGAATTGCAATTCAAGCTTTTTAAACGAACTATCCGATGTAATAATAATCAAGTTGAGAGATATATATAAGAGCAGCTTAAAAGACATACAAAAAAAAACCAATTAAAATATATTGTGCTTAAATTGTTTACAATAATATGTTACACGCTATATGTACACAATACTCTAATACAATACACACAAGATGTACACAATAATTTATAATATACAAGCAGCAACAAAAAATAAAGACATTTTTCACCACCACAATATTTAGAATAATACTGTTCTTGTGTTATGCATTTATAATTATTTACATAATCTTCAGAAATAATTTTTAAAGAACATGAAGTTTAAAAAATATTCTGACATGTGTTAGAGTTATGAAAACTATTTTTACTAATATGAAAAATTTTATATAGCAAAAAAGGGATTATGCTAAGGAAACATAGGGTTGCACTAAACTTTATTTTTGTATCTAATACTGAATTATTTGTTTCACAATTCCAATTTTCCTCAATTGAATATATATTTGAAATGAAGGGTTGCAATTTGTTTATATTATTTTAATTCAAAGATAATTGCTTAAAATAATAAAATAACAATTATGTAAAGTGTTCATAAAATTACAAAGAAAATGTTAAAAAATTTTTTAAACAAAAGAAATTAAATTTTAAAATTTATAAGAATTGTATGAATTTTAGAATCTGAATTTTATAGCTTTCTTGTCATCACGTGTGTCAACAAAATCTCGCTTTCAATTTTTGAAATTAAATCTTTAAAAATTTTGTAATATTTTGTTAGACATTTAAATATATTGAAGTAACAGCATTTTAATTACTTAGAAAATATTTTTAAACTTAAATCTTTTTTCAATCAGAATAGATTCTTGGGAAAATTGGGATGAATCAAATGAAAACAAATGAATACAATTTTTATGTTGAAGAATTTAAAACGATTTCTAATTAAACGATTTCTTAAACTATTCTATCAAGCTTTTTATTTTTCTTTAAATGTTTTATTTAACTTACAGAAGAAAATCTTGGCCAATTTTGTTTATTTTTAAAAGATATGGCTTTGTGTGGAAAATAAAATGGTAAAAGATTAAAGAATCGGAAATTGAAGCTTACAGAACAGGAAACTGATACAAAACCGGATGTGGCAAAGATCTTAAACTCTTTTTCTTCTCAAAAATGCAGCTCTGAGCTCTTAAGTCAATAAATGATTTGTGTGTTTAAAGAATCAACTGAGATTCATCCCTGCATTAGAAAAAGTGTACGCTGTGATTGAGGTACAAAACAAACAGATTCTTAATGTCTTAGTGTCAGAAGATAAATTAAAATTGACTTAAATTAAAGAATACGTGCTTTTTTAGATGAAATCTGAAAGTATAGTTTCTTTTCATTGATTCCTATGTATAAAAATATACATCTGTATAAAATTCTATTTAATTAAATTTATTGGGATGGTTTTAGCATTTTGTTTTATCCATTTGATGTATGTGAGTTTCTTGTTTAGTTCATTTCTTTCTTTTTTTTTCAATAACCGTTTTCTCAATTTTACCGTGGTCAGAACAGATACTTTAAGTTATAGGGTTATAGGTCTTAATGTAGTATTTAGAGCATCTGAATTTATTAAAAAACATTTTCTATAACAATAAACATCTCATGAATATATATTTTTAAAGTAAAGCAGCACATTTTAAAATTGCGAAACTACTTTCATCTTTACTTTATATGATGCATAAAGATAGTTATTATAGTTTTAACAAACGGCTGCAGCTTCCGGCAATATTTAAATTTACTTTTTAAATGCATTTTATAGAGTTTTTAATTTTGGCATGATCGTAAAATATAATTTCAAGAAGGCAAAATATCATCATGTAGTAAAATTTTTGTAGCCAAGGGTATTATAGCAATAAAAATATAATGAATAATAACAGAAACTTGTTTAATTTTATATTTATTAGTCACTTTTCGAAAGAAACTGAAATAATTTCCAAAAAAATTTATTAAAATTCACTTAGTTCATTGTAAATTTCCAAATTTTTATATCAGAACTCAACAACTTCTTTGTTGGGAAATTTTCCTTAAAATGCTCAAAAAGTTTCCATAGCTTAATTTGGAACTTAGGTATAATTTTTTTATTAGCAATTATGTTTTTACATTGAAATTCACATAAATAAAGTTATAAGTATATTTCATAAGAGATTTTCAAAAAAGATTCTCTGAACATAGTAGTCAGCTTAAAAAAAAGAAATATAAAATCAAAAGAATATTTTCTAACAATATATTATATATTTCTCCAAATATTATTCCTGATTTTTAATTACTCTCAAAAAGACTTTCTTAGATTTAATAAAGTATGTTGAGTGTTCAACTGTGAAGATAGAGTTATTGTGTATTATTTTCGTTAAATTAAATTAAAATATTATAAATTGTACTAATTATTAAAAATCAACATATTATTGGAAATTTTTTATTGTGGATTTGCAATTTTAACTGTTATAATAAATATCAACTTGATATAATTATGTTAGATTTAGTTCTACTATTTTTCATTACGCACTTCTAAAGATGAAGAGAATATGCACTCTTTTCGATTGTACCTTTGACATTCTTTCGAATTGAACACGTAAGGAATATGATGGGCCCTCTAGATTCGGGCAACCAGGAATGTGGCATACCTGGGTAACAACTGATGAATGTCTGGCAGAATATATCAGACGAATAAAAGGCATTGGTGCCATAGGGAGAATAAAAGTTCTTCATTTGAGCATTCAAACACATTCTTCAATTTTCCATGGAAACATAGAAAACCATATTTAAATTAGAGATTAAATTATTTAACTTTACTCATTTTTTTTTTTTTTCTATAATACAGATAAATCCTCACATGCAAATATGAAGTCTATTTACTATGAAGAAAACAGAACAATTTTTTTTTCCTCTTGGGATTTGAAAAATAGGAGTATTATTGCATAAAGTTTCGTCCGCAATCTAGATTAATCTAATAAAAGGAAAGAGGATTAATACAGAAGTTCTAATCTTATAAACTATAGACCTATTAGACTAGTAAATTATTAAGAGCAATGAAGAAAGTGGAATAATGATTAATTTAATCTTTATTATTTGTCAATATGATAAATGAGCTTCATGGTTAACCTATACATATGAGTCATTTCAACATAAGGTTATTTCTGTAACGATTGAATGTAAGGTATATGAAATGCAAGAATAAATCTTATTTTTCTTTTTCATGGTGGGGAAGAGGCAAATTTTCTTAACCAAATAATGCCTTCTGCATTAATTACCTTTCATTTGGATATTTGATTGGAAGAAAAATTGGAAAATTTTCAACTGGTAGCCTTCGCTGATTCAAAACAATATGCCACAATCGCCAATGAATCTACTCTTTATTCAAAGCAGTGATTGCATTACATTCCAACAGTAAGGATCAGACTTTCATAGACTTCATCGATGCTGATTAAACTGGGTCATGAATCGGGCATAAATCGTAAGTACAAAAATTTTATTGTTGAATTTCAATTTAATATTGATAATAACTGTGTAACCAGATAACTTATGTGGCCATCAGTATTGAAATTAAACAATTCAGTAATTGAATGGAAATATCTATGGTTGTATGCAGTGCAATTAAAAATAAAAATAAAATGTTTGGAAAATAAGAATGTAATAAATCTCTCTAAAAATGTAAATCTTTGCAAGTATGATAGATGCAAGAGTAAATTTAACAAAAGATTAGATTTAGTGTTTAGATCTTTGAAAATGAGTAAAACAGGAAATCCTGATAATAAAGAAAACGTTTAGCAGGAATTGCAACATTTGAAATTATTTATTTCCAAAAATCTCTTAGATTCTTGAAAATCACAATTTTTAAATTAGTCCACAAAACTAAGTTGAAACACCAAGTATCAGTTAAATGTTGCTGTTAAAGTGAAAAATTCAACATTACAAGAAATGTCTTAAAATGGCAATATTTGTTGCAATCCAAAAATAATTGAGAATCCATGGTATTGTGATAATTTTTACAAGCTTTGCATTGGCAGTCAATCTCCTGATGGGGATTTTCCATCGTTTTCTCACAAACAACAAGCAAATGTTCGATAATTATACATAAGTGGAACACAAGGTCCAGAAGTCACAAAAAGTATTAAATAAATCAAATTTTTTCGCCAAAACTCATAATTCACAACCAATTTTGCATAATCTTTTAAATCAGTTTATTTAGCTGACGGTAAATTTTGTTATTATTCATCATCTTATTGTAAGTATTCTGAAACTGTCAATTAAGCGATTTATTTTAACACTTTAAGTGCAGATTGATGTTAAATTTTAGTAAAGAGTTTATCTTCAGATGCGTAATATTTCATTTCACCACAAATCTTCATGAACACAAAATTAAAAATACATTTTAAAATTTATACATTGGAGGTAAAATGCGAAAAATATAAGCTGTTGCATTCAAAATTCATCATTTCATGACTCAATGCAAATGAGATGAAAACATTTTTCACCTACAAATGTCTCATATTCTTTTAGCACCAATTCTGTAACCAAATTAATAAAACTTTTTCATTTTGCACAGTATCCTCTTCCTCCTAAAATAATCTATCCAGTGCTTAATCCAACGATGAAGACGTGTCTTGAAGAAAGATCTTTACCGGCGTTAAATGAATTAACTATTCAGCAAAGAACAAGAGCAAAAATAGAGTAAATAGAAAATTTTCTGGAAAATGGAAAATAATATTCTTTTCCGTCCAAACAGCTTTCTTCACATCTCGTGAAGAGTGACATTTAACTGTGGGATAGACGCGGGAAGTATGAGTTAATCCGATTAGATAAACTTAGTTAAGAACAGTTAAATTAGATTAAGCACTCTTTTCAAAAAGCCTTTTAGAAGGTAAATATTTTGAAGAGAATGCTTTTGCACTCGAGGATTATTCTTCATTTTTGGTTGTTCCCCTTTTGCATTATTTGGTTGAATTGCACCAGCATCTGCTTTTGTACTTTTCTAAAGCATTAACGGACAGTAGCTTTTAAAAGAGTGTGTAAGGATTTTTGAAGTAATGGAAGGATTAGAAAGTGTTTGGTTTTGTGAGGGAATTAGAGCCATGGATGATAAAGCTGAGAGCTTTTTGATTTATATAAATATTCAATTATAAAAATAATAAATTTATAAGGAAGTAATACTATTTGCTGATTTCATTTTTAATTTTAATTTTTTTCTCAATTTGTCTTCGTTCAAAATAAAAATTTTATTGTTATTTTACAATACGAGGAACTTATAAAAAAGTTAAGTAATTTAGTGAAAATTATAATTCCTTAAAAATATTTTAACATACATTTTCCATTTATAGAAAAGTGTTAATATCTGTTTAGTTTAATTTATTTCGTTTATTATAATTTATTTCGAAAATAAATAGAGTATATTTTTCATTGCAGTTATTATTATTTTTTTATTTTGTTGGATCTTTACATACAGACGTTGGATATGCTTACTGTGCTAAGGATATGTAGTTACAAATTTCGAGATTATTATGAATTTTAATTTTAAAACTTAATTTCTGATTTTTTTAGTAATAGACTTCTGAAAGAGCATTTTTTTGTTTAAATTATTTGGTAGATTTGTATGTTGCTGATATCAAATGCAAACATTGCTTTAAATTTGATAGATTAAATTATGGTGGGAAATCTATCAATACATGCTTAACGATTCGTTTATTAGGATTTCTTTATTTACAAAAGGTCTTGTTCCATTTTTTTTATTTTGCTGGATCTTTACATACAGACATTGGATATGCTAATTGAGTAAGGATACGTAGTTAGAAATTTCGAGATTATTATGAATTTTAATTTTAATAATTAATTTCTGATTTTACATTAATATATTTCTGAAAGAGCATTTCTTCGCTTAAATTATTTGGTAGATTTGTATGTTGCTGATATCAAATGCAAACTTTGCTTTAAATTTGATAGATTAATTTTGGTGTGAAATCTATCAATACATACATAACGATTCGTTTATTAGGATTTCATTATTTACGCGAAGTCTAAAAAAAAAATAATGTACCAAGAACTGCTTAGAATTACAACATATTATATTTTTCAAGTCTTATCTCATAGGTTCATAGCGACAAAAGAATAGTAATGAGTATCACAGGTGGGTCACGGCGGGTGTTTTTTCTGCTAGTAGGATCCTACTTGTTTTCTGAATAACAATAGTTGTTTCTGATCAACTTCTATTTCTTTAGTTAGTTGGAGGTGAACTGAATTTTGATTATTGCTGCAAGAGAGTGATAAAAACAAGGATAATCTGTTATTTATTTATAGGACAAACAAAATGATGTAATGATTGTTGAATTGATACAAAAATTTTAATTTACACATATAAGTAGTTTTATAACTTAATTTTCACGTTTTACCTTAAAAACTAAATTGATGGAACAAAGAATTATTTGATGCATTCTTTAATGATTGAACATGTAAAAAGGAAATTAAATACTAAACAAGTATATTAATTCTTTTGCTTAAGAGGATTTCTTAGACTAATAGGAAATAAGAATAATATTTCAGTGATTACTTAATGTTCTATTAAATCCTATTCATCTTTAAAATATGTAACATGTAATGAGCTTTACAAAATCCTTATTCATTTGTTTGCGTCATGTAAAGTGTTTTATTATTTGTAATTGAATAAATATTTTTAAAAGTTGGCTTGCAAGACATTTAACACACATGATCATTTAAAGCTTCGAAATATTAAAAGTTGAATGCATTACTATTAGTTTCAAAGCCATTGTCTCTTTAGGGGCTTTAATTATGCATTTCATAGCATAATTTTGGTACATTTTTTAAGAATATATAATTATAAATAAAAATAATGATTATTATTAATATATATACATCGCATATATTTAATTTAATTATCGATATATTGTTTTGATATGATAATAAAAAATCAGAACACTAGCAATCAATTGTTAAAAATTGTAATGTTTTGACAACCCCTGTAGAGCATCACTGCCGGACATAAAACTTCCTTAAAAATTGTTTAAAGAACTGTCTCTTCAGGGACTAATTTCAGAAAACAGAACTCTGGTACATTTCATTACTCGACCGCTCATTGATTGTATCGCGTTGCCTCTTACAAGTTAATTTCGATTCACGCTATTCAATTCAGAAACGGAAGTGTATGAGCTGCAGGGAGTATGAATTTCCTCAACCCCTCAGAGTCTGTACCAACACTTCCAACAACGCACCCAGACGCTTCCTGCTCAAGGAGTGAGCTTCGTGTGTAATTTGATTAGCGGAATGGGACAGCTATGTGAAGCTCTGAATTTCAGCGAGATTAAATCCCGCACTTTACAGTGCCAGTGTGCGTGGGGAATGACATTATCGTAACGGCTCAGGTAGAAAGGTCTAATTTTCTGGTGGAGGAAAAAAATAAATAAAATGAGAAAGTACCCAGTCCACAGTTTGCATGGCAGGAAATGTTTTAGCCTAGGTTGTTTTTTGAAGAGCAAGACGAATCTTGTATATTTTCATCTTGTTAATCTTGTAATCTAATCGACACGCATATGGCTCAACCAACTTCTTGTAAGAATAGCTACTGTATATTTTCAAATTTATTTCAGTAGCATAGATATAAATATGTAGGATTTAAAAAAAAAGTTTATAACAAGACTGTAGTATTATGTTTATAATAAGTATGATAAGTTAGCATTAAATAGGACGAAATGAGGAATTTTTTATTTTTCGCAGAAATCATCTTATTTTAAGCTTTTATCAATCTTGAAATTTGAGTTTAATGCATAATTTGCCTAGCGGTAATGTGAGCAGCTAACTTGCAGAAGGGATCAGGTTTGAATCAGCTGGCGACGTCCGTTGTAGTCATTGTTTTCAGAAACGATGAGATTGAATGGTATTTTTAACAGTAATTATAAACATCATGTAATAACAGTTAGTCTTCCTGTTAGAATTTTCCCTAGTTTTCGCTCATACGACAGACTATGTTGGAACTGTAACGCCTAAAATCCTTCTAGAAAGCAAATGCTTTATCATCATCACTCATCGATAGCATACATAAATGGAAAAATAGACCTTTCAATATCCTATGCACCAAAAAAAAAGGCGTTATTTTCACTGCTTTTTATAAGCTAAGATTTAATGGCCATCAATAAAAAATATGAAGTTAATTGTTGCTTAAAATTCAAGCTGTTTTTTAAAAATATTGTAAATGATTATTTAAACATTAAAATTTCTAATAAAATGTTTATTTAAATATTATTATTTAGAAAGTATCAGTAACGTAGGATAACAATTTAATTCCAATATTTCTAGAAATTTAGATGCTAATAGAAAAAGTGAATCGCGAAAAAAAAAAAAATCAGCATTGTTTAAAATGTTGTAAAATTTAAATTGGCCCTATTTCTGCAAGTTGCATTGTTTGTTATTAAAAGATTTAATGACAAGTAAGATTTAATGTAAGATATGTAACAAAACTAAAATTTAAATTATTCTGTAAAAAATGAATATGTTTTTAAGGATCTAACTCCCTAAATAGCCAAATCTTTGTAAGAGAAAATTAAATAGTGCAATAAATTTAAATACGTTGTTGCAAGAGTAACATAAAAATTGCAATTGTTCTTTACTTGTAATTTGTGTTTTAAATTTATTATAATTATTATTATTGCAAAAAGTAAAGGTTGGATTAAGCGAAATTTTGAAACTTAAGTCGTATTTTGTTAAAATGAAGAAGATTTTAAATTATTTTTAAAAAAAATTAATGCATATATAAACAATGAACATTTTTTCACGTCGAAAAAAATATCAACCTTTTAAAAACTCCAAATTTGTGAAATCATGTATATGTACCATTAGTCGGGATATACAGTTAAACATTTTATCAAGGATAACTTTTGCAGCAATACGTAGAGGAAAGTACTATAACAGCAAACTTTACTAAAACAAAATCCTGTATGATTTGATCATTTTTCTCTCTGCTTAAGTAAATTTTCTGTAATGAAAGAGATAATCTGTAAAACTTTCTAAAATTTTATAAGTTCCGTTAAAATCTATTTGAGCCTTCAAGGAGGATCTATTCAAGTCTCTACTGCAATTAAACCACTGTTTAACATAAAATTTTAACTGTACTATTTTCTAATAAATTGAAATGCTATACTTGAAAATAAATTAAAATACAGGAGTAAACCATTTTTAACAGTATCAGTAAAACTAAAACTGTAATGAGGCTTCTCAATTTAGTTGTCCCAATACATCCCACAAATTAATAATTCAAAATTTCAAAGTTGGAATCTACATATTCTAATTCGTAGCAATTGATATAATATTTTAACTTGTGAAATGCTACTTTGAACTATCCTGAATTCTACTTTTATTTGCCAAATTTATTAAAAGCATTTCAAAACATTTATCAAAACCAATTATACACAAAATGAGTATTTGCATTTAGTTGCCAAAAGAAATGATGCGCGACAGTTTAACTCATAAGTTAGAAATCAAATAGGACTTAGTTCGAAGATATATTAATAGAATCAGAATTCTTAGAAAAGGAAGTTTTTATGAAAATGTTTTATTTTGCAGGAAAATCCATTTGTTGCATTAGCTCGTCGATTCAGCAGCCTTAATTCTTCCTTTTATTTCCTTCTCTTTTTTGGACATATTTTTTTTTAATCTAGACATATTCATTTATGATAAAACTAAATATATTTTTCTATAATATATAGCTAACTAAATATTTTTTTTTTTTATTTGAAGGAAAAAAAAATAGAAATAGAAACTTTTATGTTAGAAAATGAAAAAAATTTTATGTCAGGTGTTGTATGTTTTTTCTAATATCTTTGTTACATAGAAAACTGACGCATTTTCACGCTAAAGGAATATGATCTGTTTTATAGTAAACATACAAGTATAAAGTTTGCATTTGTCGTGAAAAATCTATTGTGTCAAGTCTTTACAATGTGAAAAATACGATTGAAAGTATGGCTATTTGTATAACAGGGATTTAATTCACCATGGAATACGTGTTTCTTTCCAATATAGTTTATTGCATTGAAAGGATCTGAAAAATCTATGAAAAGCCGTAAAACAAGCTATGCTATACATCAAGGTTAAAAGATTCAAATGCAGAAGTTTGATTTTAGAATTTTTTTTAGAATAGGTTTGCAAAATTATTTTTTGTATTTCAAAAATACATATTGGATAATTTGAAAAGCAACACATGAAAAGATTTTATTTCTTTAAATTTTAAAATTGTTTTGTATTGCTAAATGTTCTGATGTAAAATAAAATGCATTATATTTTGAGACACACTAATCCTGATGCCAAAAATTCACCAAGAGGAAACATCTTTAAAGTAGAGAATCTTTCTTTAACAGACTACAGGTAATCAATATATTCTTAAAACCATATCGTAATTAAATGATGTTGTAATAATACTTTAATAACTAATGGATGTTGATCAGGGTATGTCTTTCCCTAACGAGATTTCTCGTTATAAAATAATCTAAATATTCTCTCTGAAAAATAACAATCAATTGTAATCTACGAATGATTATATATTAACAGTCATTAAGAAGACGAATTGTCTTTTATGTCTATCTTGCATATATCTCTTAAAGCATACATGTTATGAATTATAAATTATTTGTACACTGAAAAAGGATTGCACACGATAAATTAGCACACGATACTCTAATCATGACTAATCAACGAAAGCATTTTTTTGCATAAATTGACAAAATATACGGATATAATGATTATTAAATAATAATCCACAATCTCAATCGTTATAAAATATTTAATGTCTTTTTTACATAAATACTAATTGTTAGTGTAACAGAGACAGCATCATGTTTTTCATCTACTGAAGGTATTTCTTGTAGATACATCCGGCATGATATTTATTAAAGTAAGTAATACTTATTTAAGTATTGACTTCTTTTAATCATTTATAAAAAAAAACTATCAATTTTCCAACTTTTAAAGAAGTTTTAATCTCTTTAATTACAAGGAAAAGGAATTTGCCGTTAGTGTTTAAAATAATACTATGTTCAAATCGTACAAGTAAGGACAATTCTAACAACGTTCGTGAAAATTTAAAATAAGTCTACATGTCATTAAAAGCTGGTAAATGTGCAGGATAACTAAAGATATATTAATCACTTGATCAAGTTATTGCCAACCATTTCGGAAAGACAAATTTATGATATAGATGTATAAATGATATAGAAATTTGATGTTATTGATGTCTCAAATTTAAAAAAAAGCAGCTTATACTGAAGGATTCTTGAATTGCATTAGCTTGCAGAAAAACTGAATGTCCTTCATCCATTACAAAAATATTAGGAGGGCCAGTTTGTCGATTAATGTAACATGGATAGCGCGTTAGCGGCTCGGAAGGTAATATATTTCTGAGACTGATGGATAACAGCAAGAATTTATTGGACTATTGAACATATGTAGGGGGAAGGGGATCCTGTTCCAAAGCCTGTACTACAATTCTTCATTAGGTTGAATTGGCAAGTCTTTTGAGAATATCGGTATAAAGAACTGATCAGTTGTAGATAATTGTTAAACAATTAAACTGTAAAATTTCAGAAAAAAAAATGGGATTAACTGGTTCTTAAATGCACAGGGGATACATACAATTAAATATAATGGAGAATTTCTGATTAATCTATAATAGCATAAAACATACGTAACATATAGAGAATAAACAAATAAAACTTTATAACATTGGATTCAATCAGTAAACATAAAACAAACTACATAGTTTTCATTTTATTCGTATGCATTAAATTATATAAATTCTAAAAATTAAAAAAAAAATTAAAATGTAAGAGAAAATGTATAACCCTTTAATGATTTAAAAGTTATATATTTAGATAAAATTTTATTGATTATATATATATATATATTTATTTATATTTATAAGGACATCAACAGAATTATCCCTTTCCATTGGAATTGTATAACAACAATTATATAGTACCTGAAAGAGAAAGCGTTCTTTAGAGAATATCAAGGAATTCTCTTAGAAACACGATCAGTCAGACAGACCTCCCATCGAGAGAAAACAAGGAACAGGAAAGCCAACACCAAGTCAAGTTTGATAATTTGTTTTGGAAGTGAGTTGTTAAATTTAATTGCAGGTGTAATTAGCACCAGATATCTTTTAGGATCAAAAATGAAATTGATATTCGTTATAAACGTTTCTTTTTTGTTGATAAGAGCACCCCCCTTCATCTTTTTTGCAAAAGACCTTGTCGTTCTTGGGCAAAGATAGCAGGGAAGATTTATGTGAGTTGGCTGATGAGTTGGGAGACAACGTCACTTCTGAAATGGAAATAATAGATCTTAAAAAGATTATTGCCAAGAGCGAATTATACGAAGATCTTGATTTTGTAAAAGGAGAGTCAGAGACAACTACATTAGCACCAGGCTCGAAAGAGAAAAAGGGAGTTACAAAGAGAATAATGGAAGGTCGAAGAACAAATCGATTGGAGTGCGAGTTAAACAAAAAAAACTTGAAATCTAATTTCGATTATTGTCATCTATTGTCTCCAGGGACAGTTGACAATGTGTTATTGAATTATTTAAACATTTAATCAAAACACAAGATAATTACTACAAATATCTATCAATAGCAAAATACTTGTACTGGTATGCAGCAAATGAGTAACTTAAGCAACCTCAAGTTTCTACTAAAGTGTTACAAATTGACTCTTCTAACTTGCAATAGCAACAAGATATTGTTTTACAATAGATTTTACTATGTTTACAAAAGCAAAATATTTCTGTTAATCATTACCATCCCGAAAGTACTATTTATTCAAGTACAACTGAAGTTGAGTATCAAGCTACTGCATATCTGAAATCTCAAGCTTGTAGCCAGTCATCTTCCGACATTCAAAACTTATCACAAATTCCGCATATTGTTAAATATTTAATGACTACTACTGCCGAAGATTCAACCACTGAGGATTTAGCGAAATACCATTCAAGTGCTGTAGTAAGAACAAGTGGGGATGTTTCAAAAGAAGAGATCACAGAATTAATGGGAAGAATATCCAAATTCGAAATATGAATATAATTATCTACGAGCAACAGCTATCCAGCAAATTAATTATCAACTCAATCAATCGTAACTTTCCCTAATAAATTATTGATAAGCTCAATCAATTGGAACTTTCCACAGCAGTAACCACTGAATATTCACATCGGCCCACGTTTAACCAATGTATAAAAAATTATCAAAACTGCCATGATTCTCACTCTTTTTTCGCTTCTAATAACACAAGATAGTCAACAATGTAATTGTCAGGATTAGTCTACACCCTCTAATATCTGAAGAAGACAGTCCGTCCAAAATATCTCGGGATCATTGGTACAAGAAGGCGAGGAAAAGAAAAAGAAAATGTTCCACACTCGTTTATCTATTGTAACAGTACAAGGTAGTCAACAATGTATTTGCCAGGGTTCAGTTTGCACCCACTATTATTTGAACCAAGAGAAAGTCCGCCCAATCAAGAGAAAATTTCCAGATTATTGATATAAGAAGGCAAGTAAAAAGAAAGACAGGATTATCTGTGCAAGAAAGTAAAAAAAAAAATAATAATAATAAATAAATAAAAAAAAATAAAAAAGGAGGGAAAAGTACTGTCTAAAAATTATGCTTGATGCATAGTTTAATCCCCAATATTATTACTTTTTATACTGTAATTTTAAATGTATGATGTTACATGATAACTTATCACTGAAAACTGATTAATGTTCATCGATTTGTATTGTCTTCACAATTCCATGCCTTAAGATGTGTGTTAATTTTTGATAATTTGCATAATGTTAAAATATAATTAAGATTAAATTTTTTTATATTTTTATTTCAAAAGTTTTCATAATTTTTATTGATCTGGATTGTTTTAACGCGGAAGCTGCATAGTATGTAATACTCTTATCTAAAATTTTTGTGTTGCCATGAAGCAATTACTGGCTTCCAGTTTTTTATTTAGAATCATCGCTACTTTTGTGATAGAAGGGTTTTTCCTCGAAGAAAGTTGTAAGGATTGGTTTCACATCGACTTAACCAGGTATTAGCACAAGAATTATATAAAAAATAAAAACCAAATTAGGGAACATTCCTTAAAAAAATATAAAAAAGGACTTTTATTTTTAGAAACGCCCCGATTAATCAGTAAGATCTCCTGAAGAGATAACAAGTAACAGGAAAAAGGACAGATCAAGATCAACAGGTCATTCGTTTGGAACAAGTTTTATAAAGGAATTCAACAGGGCTTGGTTTTGGTATAATAATACCCTTGCAGAAACGGAACAAAAGAGGGAGAGAGGCAGAGGTAGAGTCAGCAGTCCAGGGAAATAGTCAAAATCAGGTAGCAGAGAGGGCACATTTACTAAAGAGTGCTTAGCCCACCTGAGATGAGGAAGGTACAGAGGGTTAATCCTTTCAGAATGCATTTTAAGTAAACTTATACAAGACTTATTTAGAACAAGACATTGTACTGGTAATCCGTGTAGTATATATATATATATATATATTTCAGAAACAAATTATGTAGTCATTTTTACAATTCCTCATATTTGATTTCCAGTTGCGTATAAACGGACAGATGACAACGGGAACAATGCATATATATATATATATATATATATGATTGCATCTGATGATTGTTGATCTGATAGTATTGATCTGATGATTGCTCTGATTGCAGAATGCTTAGAAACTTTCATTTCTAGTGCACGTGGCTTTTAACTCTGTCGTTGCCTCCACGAACTGGGCCCAAAATCTTTAAATTCCATAAAAAATATTAATAAACTGAAGAAAAATATATTGATGGCCTTTTCTTTATCAATCGAATCCGCTTGGCTTACGACCTCAACTCATAGAAGCTTCCGTTCTGTTAAAAAGTTGTTAAGCTAGTTAACACATGGAATAAATAATTGATATGATATTCAAAGGTTTTGGATTGGACGCGAGTTCGGTTTTGGGATTGACTTCGGCTTTTCTTCGCTGTGAATTCCCGTTTGGGAAGTTGGGAAGGTTTTTCCCGCTTTCTGCTTCTGCTATTCCATCCGTCGTTTTCCCCCTTGTCCTCTGCTTCTTTTCTGAGTGTGCGGCCTAGTGGCCAAGTGGCTAGCGCTTTGGCCTTTAATATCACAGGCTTCAGGTTCGATGGCGGTGGTATGGACGTTTGTTAGTGGTTAAGAATCCACTTTAAACTGTAGGTCACGGTCTGTTTAACCTAAAGTGTACACAAGATTATCGTAGAACGACAAACCAAACCAAACCTTTCTGAGTATTCAAGTTTCGTGAAAGGCTTCTGATCTTCCTTTTTCTGTGTTTTGATCATGTGAGAATATACAATTTTCCTCCACTGTGATTCCTGGTCAGCATTCTTCATGGCCGTCCTTCAAGTTTTCTAAATTCCAGAGTTGTCTGTTTCCAAGAATTTTCATTGCCTAAATTCCTGCTGTTCTGTGTTACATCTAGAGATCTGCTCTCTTGTGTTTCAACCGTTTGACTTTGCTACAGTGTATTTTCAAGATTTCAAAAATATTCGCAAACTGTTCTCTTGTGTGCGTAGTTGTGACTCTAAAAATTGATTCAGATAACACAAGAAAAAAATTAAACTGTAAGTGAATGTGTTTATATATTTTAATACTTTAGGTTACCATATTGTTTCGGATTTTCATATTATTTCAGATTTCATATTGTTTACTTACATTCATTAGTGCATAAACTTTAAAATGTATATATTTGATTTTATATATTTGGATGTGATTTTTTTTTTACGGAGTTTTAAAATTTTATCAAAATGTAGAGTTAAATAGTTAAGCAAAATAAAAAAAAAAATGTTAGCGTAGAAACCGTTCATTGTCGAAAAGTTATAAGATGGTATGCAATTATGATGATAATGATTTCTAAGATAATTGACTATGCCGTTTCTGCGACACCTGAGGAATAACACATCACATTGATTGATTTGCAGATTATCAACAATAAGGAGACTGAACTGAATTCCTTAATGGATTAATAATATCACATTTTTGTAAAAGATAAATATGAAATATTTTTGCCATTTCATTTTGATTGTTCAGTATAAGTTTCCAAAGATTGAAGACTTTCCCCCAAAAAAAAAAATATATATATATGATTTTCCAAATAAAATTTACAGATATTTCATAAAATTTTTAAAACTAAATTAAAACTGAAATTGAGAAGGAATTTCTATATCTTTACTTATATAACTAAGCACAAACTTTATAAATTCCATAAAAATGAAGTAAAGAAATCTTTTTTTCTTTATCAACTATATATATATAATGAGAAATATAATACTAGTGTATAAAAGTTTTGATCCAGCTTTAAAATAATATTAAATAAAACACTCGTTTTTAATATTGCATATGTTTATAAGTCAATGCAAATGTTAATTTGCAATTGTATTATTTGCGTTTTCTTACGTTGTATTTGTTTATCTATATCTTGTGTTGCGAATATAGTTTTTTTTTTTCTGTTTTACATATATGTAGGTATTGTTATCATGAAATATTTATTCACTTGATCATAACTTTTTTTTCTTTCTTTCTTCTTTTCTTCAGATCTTTCTTTTTAGTAGTATCATTTTAAATCTCTTGTTTTTGTTGGATTACTATACGGACGTACCAAATAAAATATACTCAAACTTCAAAATAAATAAATCAAAAATTAAAAAAGTAAATACGTCTCCAAAAATTTAAATACATTTCTATAAAGAATTTCACAAGCAGAAATCTCAAGGTGATAAAATATAAAAAATATAAGAAGAGTCTTTTTTATTATTATACTATTTCTATTGGATACGAAGTATAGAAGTTAGTTTATGCATGAGAATCTTTAATGAGATCCCGGCGCAATACAGTTAAATATTAAGCAAATTCCAAATGTAGAACTGGGTTCTACATCTAGAACTTCTCAAAACCAGAACATCGAATGAAAATAAATGAATAAAAAATCAATCCGTCTCTAGGGAGAAAATAAGAAAGGCGACGAAGGAAAGTTATCCACAAACACAGTGAAAAAGGAAGTAGAAACCCAAATGCTATGCGCAGATATCAAAGTCAATAGCTATATGTACTAAAGGCGTATGTTTCGTCTAAGATATGAGAAGACGAAATAAAAGTTCTTAGTCAAATAAAGGTGAAATAAATTTTTTTTTTTTTTCATATACTTCAAAGAAAAATTCATCGAAGTTAAAGGTAATAAAAAAAATTTTGAGGTCTTGGAAGGTCTTCTTTTTATTTCTTAAAAAAGCGTTCTGGAATATTAAATGAAATCACCATAAATAAGGCTTAAAGTTACAAGTGCAAATATTGGCCGGACGGAAAGTTATTTGAATTTTCAATCCAATAAATAAGGTAATATTAAAATCCTTTATTCATATTCTACTGGTGAAGGAAAAGAATTCTAACTGTGCTGTGGAATAAGTGAAAGAAATTATAATGCTTAGAGTAAATTATTTGTCATTTAAATTCATAGCATATGATAATTTTTATTTTCTTCAAGTTTATAAGATTGTCTACAATAATTTTGTTTTATCAGATTTAGGTGTTCTTTTATGTGATGAATATACATATAGAATTAACGTGATGAATGCATATTAGCCAAAATTAGATAATCTAATAAAAATAAATGTATCTGCTGTTTGGGGAATTTATTCAAAAATTAGATTTTAAGGCAAGTTACATTTTGAGTATGAAATTTTTTAAGATGTCTATGAATCATAGACATCTTAAAAATTTCAATGAAGTATAAAAGTTCAAAGGAGTTCAAATAATGTTCAAATAATTTACTGATTTGAAATAATAGAAAACTGACTTTTTTTCGTTGGTTATCTATACTGCTTATTTCATGACAATAATCAGAAAAGAGCCAGTTTGTTCTTATATCACAATTCTCCAGTAAATGTTCTTTTATTATGCAGGTTATTGTATGCGTATGTTTAACTTTAGACGTTAGCTATTTCATTTATAGTAAATGACATAATTTTAACGAATATGGATATTTTTTATGATATCAGGCTTGTATCGCATTTGTTCGTGTGGTTGTCATTTTAACAATCTTTCGCTTAGAATTTTTATGATATTGCCCTCATCATAGATGACCTTAAGTTTATCTTGCCTGTAGATATATTAGAATTCATTTAAGTTGTTATATTTGCCTAAAATTTTTAAAATGTAGTTATTGCTAAGAAGTCTATCATAATGATACGCTGAAGCAGATATGACAAGTATCTAATTTTGATATTAATTTAATTTTAAACTGAAAAATTCTAATAATTCGGTAAACAAAAAGTAACATTCAGTTCATTAGTAAAATATAAAGAGTTTTTGTTTATTCAATATTAGTTTATCAGTGCTTGTAAACAAAAAAAAAATTATTCAATATTAAAAGAAAAATTGGATTCAGTCTGTTATTTATTTGATGCTAAGCCTGCTCAACATGGGAAAAAATATATATATGAATAGTTAAATATTCCATACATTTTGCTTAAATTTAACTGTCATCTTTTAATGGATTAACTCACAAGAAGGGAATGTTGACTAAAGAATTCGAATAAAACTCAAACTTTGGGAATTTCACTGATTCATGATGTAAAAATGTTTATTTATTGCATTTGCTGATTAGATATAATCTTCTGGGAATAATTAAGCTTTCGTAAGTACCTTTTTGTGTTTTTATTTATATTTCCGTTGGTGAATAAAATTTTAATGTCGAGTTAATTTATATTTCGATTTCAAAATACAAAACTGGCTTATTTATTTCTTTCCACTAGAGAAAACTTCTAAATCCAAACAATTAACTTTTCAACGATAAGTAATATGCATGATTAAAGCATTAGGTAGGGTTCAAAAGATTTATTTGTCCCCAGGAATTAATACTCATGGAGAACGAACTTAATTATCACATTGAAACGATTTCAAGCCTTTTAATTATTGTGTAACTTATTGAGTAATTGAAGTGCTTTATTCATATATATGATAATGATTACTTGGAAAATTGCTACTATACGGAAAACTATTTAAACTTGTCAAGTGATTATTTTCATATTTATGTCTGTTTTTAATTAGACTCAATTATTTGATGTTACTGTTTATATAGTGATAATGAGTTTGAAACTCTTAAAAAGAATGCTTTGTTAAATTTAAAATTATTAGTAATAGAGTTTTTGGAAATAATTAGCCCAAACAATAGCGGATGTGTGATAATTTTTATTAAGTCTGGGAGAATTCTAAAGGTTGTTTTTAATCTTTCCAAATCTCTAATACTGAAATATATAATTATAATAATTAAATTTTTTGAGTAATAATGAGTGCTCAAATATTTGAGTAATATTAAAGTAACTAACTTGCTTAAAGTATAACTTGCTGCAACCCCGTAATTATGGTGCAATTTATTATTATTGAATACTAAAAATAGAAAATAACAATTATTAAGAATAAAAAAGAAATATAAAAACATAGTTTCAAAACTATCTCACATTCAGTTCGAAAGATAGTACTATAAAGTCATACTTTAGAAAAATACTTTCTGTTAATTTGAAACCATTATCTTGCATTTAAAGATTTTGTCATTTGTTGAATATTAACTAATTATAATGTTCATTAATTTATTGCAGCAGAAGGAAAAAAAATATATTTTAAATTTTTTCCTGAGAAATGAAAAGGTAGCAACACTTTTCTTCATCGAATTAACAATTTTTTATATCAATCTTATAATACTACATTTTTTTAACTTTGCAATTATTTTCTATACATTACAATTCGATGACTTCCCATTTCGTCTATAGCTGTATGATATATCGTAAAATCTTGAAAATATCTTTCTGTTAATAAAAAATTTATTAAATATAAGGGCGTGTAGTATTTTTATTAAAATTTATAAGGAATCTACACGAAAGTATCACGCAAGGTATATAAAAAATATACAAGTCAATAACAAAATTTAAAAAACATCTAAGAAATGATAAATGTAAAGCACGTAATACAAAAAAAAAAATAAATGAACAAGCGAGACAAAACAAATTACGAAACACTAAAGCAAGAATCGATAAATTTAAAAAGGCCATAAAACCAGGATTATTATTAACAAGTTGATAATAATCATGTGGCCATTTAACTTACCGGAATGAAAGTTCTTTCTTAATATTTTTCTATGCTGAAGGAACTAAAAAAAATATGTGATTCATGTTGAGCTCCACCTGCATTACAGTTGAAAAGATAAGTTGAGCATACATTAAATCGGTCATGTCCAGTCATAAACTGGGTAATTCTGAAATCAGTGAAAAAATCCTAAGTGAGAAGCATCAAGGAAATGGAAGTAAAGTGCCTCTTTGTGATAAAGACATTTGATGATTCAATATACTTAAAAATAATTTGTAATTGAAATTTAAAACAACACGTAAGGAAGGAAATTTGTTTAAATAACTTAAAGATCGATATTTTATAGAAAAAAAAATCTGATCATTAATAAAGTATCAAATTAAGGAAAAGTAAATGAGGCCTATAAAGGAAATTCTAATTTAAAAAATAGCAAGCATATTAAATCTTGAGTTAGTTTATATATTTCTTGCATATAATGTATATATTTTATAATAGACTTCTTTATAATGTAGTGGATTAATATACATGAATTAATTTGCTTAAAAATACTATTGAAATTTTATTTTAAACATGAATAATCTTTCAAGTGGGTATATTCATATAACTAGAAGATGTAGCAAGATCTCGAAGTTGCAGATAAAAATGCATTAACTAATCGGCCATTTTTTTTTTCCATATTTAACATCGGTGAACTTGGTGTTCCCCTTATGTATACCACAAACTTATGTTATCTACACTTATGTAGCTCACCAACGTGAGTTGAAGGATGACATTGCCTTCATTGAACACTTTTATTTTAACTCCTTACTATAGTAATAGTAAGGAGCTAAATGCTTAAATAACCATGCCATCTAAGCACTCAGAGTGACTATTTCTTGCAATATTGTACTCCTCCCTGACATTCGGGAAAATCTTATTTTGCGTTGTTTACCACAAAACAAAGGACAAGCATTACTCATGACTGATGAAACTTTTCACATCTGAGGTTTTCGTTCGCATAGAATACATTTTCTATCTAGAATTTAGAAATGCATCCCATAACTTTAAATGCCAACAATCTCTTTAGCAAACCTTACATACTAAACTGTTGACAACGAAAATATATATGTGCCGGTCTTTTCCCATTTTAGCATATTTTGAAGTAGAATGGTAGAAGTAGCTTTTTAAGGTTTAATTGAAGCAATAAATAAGCAAGTGACACTTATTTAAAACGTGCTTTATCACTCCTACATTTCGCCCAGAATTTTTCTAAGAGAACTCTAGTGTGTTTGTAATTTGACAATGTTTAAGTAGGCATGGTAAGAAATGCCTGCCAGTTTTTCGAATGTATAAACTTTTATGTTTGGACGATGTTTTATATGTTAATTTATGTCCTTATTTTTGTTGAGAAACCCTGGAACACTGTAATTCTACATAATATCGTTAGTAATGGAAAGAAAATAATTTAATATAATGCATACATTGTACAATTCATATTTGTTTTTAATTTCATAGCTATATTTGTTACACAAGTAATTAGTTGATAGAGCATTAAAAAAAAAATTCTTAATCTGCGTCATTATTTGTATGCGCATTACAAGATATATAAATACTATTTTTAGGTGTTACACTATTTTTTACCATAACATTTTCATAAATTTTATCAAATTTACTTGCTTTTATGCTTATGATTTAAGACTAGTTAGTTATGCCAAGAATTTCTTTGTGTTTCTAACCAACATATTTCAATTTTACCGTTTTAATTGTTAGAAATGTGCTGTTTCTTATTTAATTTATAAATTTCTGTAAATGTGTTCTGTTTTCTGTAAGAGTTGGAATACATAATATTTTTAGGATTTTCTTAAGATATGAATATAATTTGAAAGAAGATTTATTTTGGTAATTTTAAAAATAAAAATATTTTTAAAATTATAGAAGAACTCATTGGGCTTCAAAATGTGTTTTAATAATCATTGAAGTCATTTGGCTACCACTGGTAATAGTTATAAACTGGATAATAATGACAAGATAGCTGATAATTATCAGTGGTAACTAATAATTCACGATGCATTAAGAATGCAAATGCATTGGATCTTAAAGAATAGTAAAACGCTTAGAAAACAAGTAATTAATAATGCAATTCTTAAATAACTAATTATTGATCAAAAAGCCCTCTTAAAATTTTGTATTGTCAATTAAGAATTCTGTTAATCACATGATTAAAAGTATTTACAATAAAAAAAAAAAAAAAAAAAACCACGCCTTATAAAAACGGCATCAGTTCTTTCATTAAGGTACAAAACCGTAATTGGAAAACCGTAAAAACCGAATGAAGGAACAAATCTTTTTTCTGTGAAAAATCGAATTACAAGTTAATGTGATCATTAAATATTAACTAATAACTACACTAATTGTGACATAAAGAAAGTTAGTAACTTAAAGAAGTTCAAAATATGGGTTGTAAAAAAACTTCACTTCTTTAACTTTTCATTTGCTCCTAGTATCACAATTCTCTAGTAATATTGATTTAATTAACATGATTAATCACCCCGAGATAGATCGTTCTTCTTTATTGATGAAGATTTTTTCCCTAATCTTCCCTCGCGGGGAAAAAAAAAGTGGGAAAAAAGCACGTTTTAGTTTTTTTTTTTCCTTTGTACTCGCGTGAGGTATAAAAAGCAGATAGGAAGAAAACCAAACAGTCTTTTTTTTTTTTTAATTTCTTTCGCATTAAGCTATGGAAATCTATAATGTAAAACAGACCACAATTAGTTTAAAAACAGAGTTAAAATTAATCATGACTTAATGCGTTATTGGTAATTGAGTTATTCATTTCTGATAGTTTTTAATTATGTATAAAGTCAATTTTCAGATTTAATCTTTTACACTCGCTCTGTTACGATGAGCAATAATGTTTTCCAATGATGAGCATTAACGTTTTGGAAATGATAATTATTTCCAAAATTATGCTCATCATTTATCTTACAATGAGAAATTTAAGATAAAGGTTGAGGTTGCCAAATTAAAAGAGTGCCACAAGATAAAAAATCATATTGTTTTTTGTACAGAAATGAAAATGTTATTTTGCATATTCTCTAATTTAATAATTAATATCAATAAACTGAATTAAGCAAAAATAACTTAATTTGGAAAACATTTTTGTTTACTCTTAATTTGATTAAAACTTTTTTTATTAAAAACATACCATTAATATAAAATGAGTAAAATTTCTAAATGTATAATTTTGATGCTGCATTGAGGACATAAATGTCCAAAACTCAATCTGTTATTGCAAAGCATGTGAAAAACATTTATAAATGGTTTAGAAAAAATAAAGATTAAAAAAAAAAAGCATATGAGGATAAATGTTTTAAAAGAACAAGCGGTAAAAATGATTTTATATTGGAAAAAAAAGGCGAGGTTGAAATATGATCTTGCAATTTTGTTTTGTTAGTAATCATGCGAAAGAAGATATATATCTCATCCAATATTTATGTTGTTTCTTTAACAGAACACAAGCAGTTTTCAGAGAATAAGAATTTTTAATTAAAACTAAAGCATCAAATGAAAATCCTTAAAATAATTGAAACTGTTTTATTTATTCGAATTTCTTAAAACACCAAGATAGAAGTTCACTAGTATTGTTTACCAGCAATTGATTTTCCTAAATAAATTCCTGCTAATTTCTTTAAAATTTGAATAAAAGATTTATAAAATTAAATGGATGTGCTTTATAATATGAATTGCCATCTTTACTGAGATATTTAAATTTCATTTATTTTCTTTATATTTATTGAACTATCATATATTCCAGAAATAAGAAGCACGGTGTTAAATTGCTGTTATGTAATAATTCATTGAAGTTATAATTACATTTTAAAGGCGAATTTTGTAATAAACAAATTATATAAATAATTTTAATCAATTTTTAAAAAATCAGGATAATTAATATAATTAGAAATTTTATTAACTGTAGCCCTTTTATTTTGTCACCAGTAGATCAGTGGACAAAAAAGTAAGCTATAGCTGGTGGATTTAAGGGATTGCAAAATCTGTAAATATCACTGAGCTATTGCAATAACGATTAAAAACTAAAAATTTTATTTGTACTTATCAATTTTTTGTATGTATAATAACTAATGATAATTTTCCCCAAATTGTGAAATTCTAATTAATGTTCCACAATATTTAATTTAAATTGTTTTATGCACAAAGAAGCTATTAAAGATTGTTAAATATGTAAGAATTTTATGTAACATAGGAATTTTAAAATTAATTTTTTTAGTTCATTTGTGCATTTACCTGAATGATTTCTCATATTTATCCGTATCATGAATATTCAGACTATAAATTAAGTCTATTAATGAATATGCCTATTTCATCTAGAATTTTATAGCTATTGCACAATTATTTAACTTGGCAACTGGCGTACCGATTACGGAGTACCAACAGGGGGAAATACCCCAAAACCTCCTCATCTTAATTAATATATAAGTTTAGAATTCTAATTGGCTGCTTAATTAATGTTAGTAAAAAATATTAAGATTAAAGTTTCTAAATTTAATGTATGGTACTCAAAAAAAAAAGAAAAAGAAAAATACTATTTGCAAAAAAAGTAAGATAAAAAATAAAAAGAATTTAAAAGTTAAGTTTTAAATTCGGTACAATTAGGGTATTTAACTTTTATGAATGTCATAAGCAGTCACAAAACATAACTACAAAATGCGTATAAAGGCATAAACAGGTAGAAATCATGATAAATTACAACAGGGCAGAGTTAGAAATGGTTTAAATCTTCGCCTTTGTTAAAATTATCTTGTCAAGTGAACTAATTGACAGTGAATGATCTCTTAAGTGGTTTGATTGGCAGAAGGATTTTAATCAACACGTATAATCCGATATTGGTCCAATTGTACACGACATTCAATGCATGTAGAATTGCGGATGTCCCTGTGGCGAATGCCAATCAAACAATCGTCTCTATTCTAACAGGAACTAACCTGAATCAATCAGACCATCATTTACTTAGCATCATCTAAACGCTAAAATATCTGATTAACTCTGCAGTGTTGGGCGAATGTCTAAGAGTAACCTGGAGAAACACAGTGAGAAACGTAAAATCGTATATAAACTTGGATTAATGACTGAACATTTTAAATTTTTTCTATCGTACTTTTCAATAATATTTTAATTACTGCTTTTACAAGAATTTATTGTGAAAATGTTCATAAAGAGTTGTAAGAATTTTGTGATATGTAAAATTATATTGTATCTACCTAGTTGAATGAGACATACTTAAGTATAGAAGAAAATTAGTGCTAATTCAGTTTTATTTCCAGCATTATTTTGTAGATTGTTAATGCCTTAAGTTTATCTTCGACTCACATTTGGTACTATAATCTTACTTCCAATAGAATTTTCTGTATTTCCCTATCATTCGTGTGTGTGTGTGTGATTCCATAGGAAGGAAGATTGCTATACCAAATGTAAAACTGATTAACAATAATTTTCTTCTATCCTTAAATTAAAATAAAAATTAAATTACAGTACATGGAATATTTATGCATTTGGTTATTTGATATGCTTCGTTAATTTCAACTTTCCCTGGTTTTACAAACATTAAAATGATACCCTGCATACAAACTTATCCATTCATATTAAAAAAAAATTTAAATTTTATTTTATTGTAATTTTTGCGTGAAACACCTACTCTGTCTATATAAATCAATTTCATTTACTAAATTTGCTTCAAAAATGTTGTTCTGTGACAGCATACCGAAATTTAATGAAGAGTCAGAAAAATCTCGGAGAAAAAGTTTTCATTCCTACGTTTATAAGTTAATTTATATACTGACAGAAAATATATTTTAATTTAAAATTTATTCATTATGAATCAACACTTTACCCCCTCCCCCCTTACTTCTTACTTATCTTCAGTTTAGGGTAAAAAATATCTTGTGATCCTCGATATGACCTCCAGTGATGGACCACTTGTCAGGCACAAACATTTCTATTTTTTAAAAATCTGTTTAAATCCATAAATTTCATTATAAAGAACATTTTACTTTATTAATTTATGTATTTTATGAATTCTTATCTTTCGTTTCATAGCAATCTTATCAAACTACTAAGAATACTCGACCAGTAACAGAAAATAAATATTTAAATATTTAATATTTTTTATAATAGTAAAATTGACAATTTACAATATCACAGAAAAATTGGAATTAAGTTAATATTTTAGCATGTTGTTTAAAACATCAAAAATCATTTAATCAGAAAGAGGAATAGAAACTGAAAACCATTTAAACTTTAAAAATATTCCTATAGTGAAATGAAAAATTATTTTGTATCTCGTTTATTCAAATACGTACAAATTTCTTAGTTATTAATGAGTAATTCTTTGAATAAATTAAAAGCAATCTATACTAAAAATATGTTGATGAGTTATTTGCTGCTACTTTTTTTCACATATAAATAAAAATACTATTTAAATTTATAAAGAATTCGTTCATGTTAATGAAATGAAAAAAATAATAATTTGATTTGAAATCTAATTCATATATTTAGTTATGTAACATATTTGCCATATTAATAAATTTATGAGTATTAGAAAAATATAAATCAAAACAGCCGAAATTTAAAATAAAGGAATTCTAATGCTTTAATAGAAATAAAAATGTCCTTAATTAATTAAAAGGATTATTTAAACATTTCTGGAATTTTTTTATTTATTATTCAGATGAAGTAAAAGAAAAAAATTCGAATCTCTTGATACCAGCTTTTATGTCTTGTTCCATACTTAAATATTTTGTTTTACATACATAAAAATGTAATAAAGATAAATTATACATTAATACTTTTTTAATAGTTAAAAAGCGTCTGTTGTAAGACATTAATAAAATTTATATTGAATATTTTATTAAAAACGTTAGATTTAAATACATATTTAAAATATTTACCTTTTTAAAAAGATATAAGGCTCATAAAAATATTTATTGCAAACCTTTTATAACGCATCAAAAAAAAAAAAAAAAAAAAAAACAGCCAGAGGTACCAACAATAATAAATTATGTAATCAATGTAGATCTTAACAAGCCCTTGACAACAAAACATGCCTCCTTTGAGAATGATAGAATTTCCAAATAATCAAATGAGAGACAAAAAATAAAAAAATCCTATTTCAAGTCTGGTTTTTATTTTGTTAGTAATTATATTATTTATAATATAAAATGAAAGACTTTTCACAGTGCACATTGTGTTTTTCATTATTTTTATGTTTTTAATTATATACGGAAACCTTTTTATTTTTATTAATTATGCATTGTTTTTCGTTATAAAATAGTTAATTCCACTAAGGATATTGTAAGGTGTAATGGCAATTTGTGAACTTTTTTTCAAATTAAAAAGAAAAAAAAAATGAAATTTAATTTCAAAGGATTAAAATATAAAAAAAAAAAAAACGATATATACTACTTCTTAAACAGCATTCTTCTATATTAATTCCTTGCACTACAATTCATGTTAGAACATGGCCGTCTGCCTACTGGCAGATTCCAAAACAGGAGATGTTTTCTTTTCACGGGGTAGGGTTGTCAGTCATACGCCCAACATTCTACAGTCATATTAGACCGGGACCTAGTATTTAAAATGGATTTCGAATCACTACTAACATCCATGGCATCGCCGGGACTCGAACCCTGTGGCACCGAGTTCCAGACCGCTAGTCACTTGGCCATCAGGTCCCATTCTTCTATACTACATGGACAAAAATATTATTTTACTTTTTTTTACAAGAAATATGTCGATATTTGATTTGAACATTTAGGATTATATTTTTATAATAAAATAAAAAATAAACACATAGTTTGCTTAAGAATAAGCATGTTTTTCATAATAGAATTTTGTTAAAATATTTCCAAAAATGGGGAATATAGCGGATTCGATATCATACAAGAAAATAGTACCTGTAGGAAAAAAATTCCCCTTAATGTTTATATTTATTTTTATGTAATATTTATATAATTCCCTTAATATTATCCCCCATTTAGTATATGAAATATCAAATAGATTTTACTGTATTTCCTTATTTATCTCAATGTCAAGGGTATTAAGTTATTTTACTTAAAGGTTTTTTAAAATAAACATTTCATGGTTGCATACGCGCAAATATGTAAAATTTCTAAATCAAATTGTTAAATAAATGGATTTTAAATCCAGAAATTTGTTAAACTTTGCTGGAAAAAGGGTTTATGCGCATTTTCTAATTAAAATTATATAAAAGTTGAAAGACTGAGTACCTTCCCGTAGGCAGCTTAACTAATATATAATATCTCCTCGGATATATTCAAGATTTTGTCAGAATTGAGTGCTTGATGAAAGCAAAGCTAATCTTTAGAATGAAAAGCCGTTAATGCGACAGAGCAGTTGAGAATGAGATCCAGGTTAAATTTGGAGCCAATTTCAACACTATTGATAGGATTCTAACTTGCGCCTATTTACCTTCCTTTTACTAAGATGACAGGCTTTCAGTGTAATAATCGTCTTGGGTATTTTTTATCCGGATTACTTCCACAGAATTAGCAATCCTTTATAATTGGCTTTTCTTTTTAAGTCTATTTCGTTACACGTAAGGATCGTTAAGGCTGATAAGATTATGTCTTTGACAAGATGAAGTGATTAAAGTTTCTGACATCCAGAACAAAGTGTAAAAACTATTACGTCAATAAAATTCTTCATTGATAAAGTATATAGTATATAAGGAGTCAATCAACTGCCTTATTTTTTATTTGTTATTGAGAAAAGGTAAATTTTCTGCATTAAGGAAGGCATGAGAATTATATTTTTAACTATACAGTGGAGCTTCTTTAATCCGAGGTGACTTAAATGTGATTTTCTTAAAAGATTTTGAAATGCATCTTAAAACTTTAAAAGATGTTTTGCTTTTAAGATGGAGACTATTCTCTTGATAAGTGATAATGCTTGATAAGTGACCTATGAATAGATAATTATGTTCTGAAAGTTATAGAAATGAGATGATATATGTGTTATCAAGAAAATTAATGTGAAAATAAAAACACGTACAGGTTTCGTTAGATGTCAACATAAAGAAACTGGATGAAATCGAAGATTCAAATGCCGAAATAGAAAAAAAAAGTTAATTTTGCATGCAGAAGACACGGCAAAATTAGATGTTCTCCTATTGAGTATAGAGCAGCAACTAGATGTTTACCACCTGATATTCTATTTTTGAAAAGGTTGCATGAGCAAACAGAGAAAGAAAAGTAAATTCGTCTCAAAAATATCTATATTACCTCATTTTTCAGGATTAATTCATATATGTTTTAAAAGAAAATCATTTACAACTTTGTGAGCTTGTTTATTTTTTTTTTTTTTTTTTTGTTATCATATATTTTGTTATTTTAGTATATTTTTGAGTGTATTCGTTTTATGATTGGATGGATCCCTTAATTCGAGTTTTCAGAAATTCGAAGTTCTAGTCGGTTCTAATCAATTCGAATTATCGAGAATCAATTTTAACTGTTTTGTTAATTTCCAGGCGACTGCCATCTACGAATATTAATTTGAAGTTAATTTAATGCATGAAAGTTATTTAATCAGTTTTTCAGTTTATTTTCACTGAAATAAATTAAGATCATTGTAGTTGTTTTAAAATTTGATAAAGGATATTTAAATTCATTAATGCTGAAATAATTGCGCTCCATATATATTTTTTCTTGCTAATTGCTGCTTGCAATCAGTAGATATGTTTATCTCATTCTTGACAAATGTCATAAATTTGCTAAGAATTAAGAAGTATTAAACAGCCAGAAGACAGCCACATGTTAAAATTTAAGTTTAACATATTCAACATAATTTTAAACATAATGTAGTTGACTTTATTATTTGAAAAGATAAATTTTTAAAAGATTATTTATTATTACAGCTTCTTGGAATAATTTTTCTCAGATGAAAATATTTTGAATCGACAGCTTATTTTATAGATTGACATGAATTTCTTCTTTTGTTGAATCCGATACATTTTTACCTATACATACTAATTTGACTTTAACTTCTTCCATAATCTAATAAGTGAAATCAATTTTCAATTTATTTTGTATAAAATACTTTAAGAATTACACAAGGAAGTAATTTGCAAATTATATTTCTTTAAAGTTGTAAAGTAATTTGTATAGATAAAGACCCTTTTTTATGCTCATTGAAATATTATTTATTTAGATTTCTCTTTAGTAGCTCATGACATGGTACGTGGTTGATATATATGTAGAATCAAACGCATTTACACAATCCTGAATACCTCCAACTTTTTTCTATTCAACAATATAAACATATTGAGAATATATTTAGTTTAATTAAAAATAATTATTCTTTACACTTTTGAGTGGTGTAAATAAATGTTATTATTGTATTGCCTTTTAAATTTTTAACTGAAATAATTATTATAAAACCAATCTCTGAATAGTGTTCTTTATAATCTTATTATGCTTTCAATTACAATTTATACATTTCCTTGTTGTATAAATTGTAGTTGAAAGCATTTAGCAACGTTTTAATTTGTGCCTTGTTTACAATAATTTAAAGGGGTAAAATAAAGATTCAAAATAAACATTTTGAGTTTTTTACATGGTTCCCAAATATTTAAAATAAATTTCAGTTCACAGAACAAATATTTCAGAGATTCTCATATTCGTTTCTTTTCCATAATTTGAAATATTTGAAGTGGAAAAATATGAGGATGATTAAAAACAGCAATAATCATTGATGAAAAGAGTTAAAAAAGCTAATCCTTTCTTAAATCTTTATCTAAGAAGATTTTAAAAAATTCTCCATTTTAATTTAACTAAATTTTTAATGATTTAATGGGCGATAAGATTGTTTTCAAATATGTTAAACATTCATTTATAATCTTTATTGAAAGTTAAATACAAACTGACAACTCAATATCCCTTGTTATTATGCCTCGATTTGTTTTTCAAAATGGTCGTTTACCTCAGCTTCAGCGACATTATTGTACAAAAATGAATATAAATAAAAATAACATTAATATAATTATCCCTTAATTACAGGCAATGAATAAATAGTGTGGCCAAATAGATGAGAAGACAAGTGAAAGCGCTTTCTGTTAATCTCAAACTCTTTCAAAAATAAAAGATCCATTAAAGGTCCTTGCATTATTCATAGAGAATGTTGAGTATTTTCAGAATAATCAACCCCGTTGTTGCTTTAATTATCTCACACGATTCTTCTTTTTGATTTATATTTATCTACGAAGAACAGAGCATTGAACAATGTTTAATCAATTCTAATAGAATTTTCAAACTGTTTTATTGAAGAGTAATGTTATGTAGGTATATGAGGTGTCCTTTGTTATATTTGAAGCAAGGTAATACAATTTAAAATATATACGAAAAAATTTTGAATCTTCATCTAAAAATGTTAAATTCAAATTTCGAAGTTTTATGGATTGTTTTAGTAAAAATTTTAGTTGGGAATATGAAAATTTAAATATTTATTTAGTTTCATTCACTTTTAATTTAAATATAACATAATAACAGAAATAAAATAACAAAAGAAACAAAGTTAAGATATTTTTAACTTGGTAGATTGGTTTATAGTTTGTAAACTGATATAAAATCGATGATCTATAACAAATTCTTTAGTCTAGATGACACAAATAGACCTCATAATTTATATTAACATATTTTTTAAAAATTAAATCATAACCTAGTTAAAAACATGACTGAGAAGTATTAAAATAGAAATATAGTGTACTTTTTGTGTTTGGTAAAAACATTCGTTCCCAACAGTACTATGATTGCCATTTGGGCGTTTTGATGATATATTTATGAAAAACAACTATACATCATGATAATCATAACTATAAATAGTTTTCTAGTTAAATAATTTGATTCATTGATAATGATATAATTAAGACTTTACAGAAAAAGCAGAAAAGAAGGCTGTAATATTTAATTTACGAGACAAATCCACATTTTATATTTTAGATACCAATAAAGCATGCCTACCGACTAAAGAATTCCGTGAAAATCAAACCTTGCAAAAACCAAAATTGTTCTTAAAATTGATTAAATTTAAATGTAAAAACAAATTTTTTGTTTCAGTGAATATACAGAAACGACTTATTTTTTAATGTTTTAACTTTTAAAATATTTGATTACTATGATTACTTAAAAACCGTATTTGAATATAAACTCTTGAAACCTATAAACTGAAAGATTTCTTAAAAAAATGATTATAATCAAATTTTCTAAAAAAAAACCCACCTCATACATAATCATCAAATTTGTAAATATGAGAAAAAATTTGAACATCATGATAACAAGCTGGAGTTAAGGTATGGCTACATGACTGATCATTTATTTTAAATAAATATTCTAGGTAGTCTTAACTATGTTGTATGGAACCTGTAGTTGCCATTTGTCCATCTCAGGAATGATGGTGGAAAATCCACATGAAAAATGCTCAACTTTATAGGGAAAATTTATAAATGATTACAGAATGCAAGGGACTCTTTTCAGTTTCATTGTTTTCTAGAATTATCTTCAATTCACTTTTAAATCAACATTCTTAGCTTTTATTAATAGTTTTATATTTTTCTAAAATGTTGTTTTATGCTTTTGTGTTTTTGAATACTTGTAAATGATTATTGTATTAAATTCAATTATTTTTATGAAAAAAAAAAAGTATTATCATAACATTAGTTTCGTAATATATTATGATGAGTTAAAAATTTGCATATCTGATTTGGATGGAAATATCTAACATATTTATCATACATTGTTGTGCTTGAATATAATGGTGCCATTAGGGCATAAGTGCTGTTGAGAGATGAATATAAACTGAAAACAGAGGGGTTGTTACTTCTGCGTAAGTAGGTCACGTAAACTTTCTCAAATGAGCAAAAAGTGTAAAAATTCATAGAATTCTGAGTTGTGCTAAAATAAAAATATGCAGACCATTTTGACAGCATAATTTTACTTGAGATTGAGTTTACTTTGGAATGATATTTCAAGAATTATTAGGATAAATATATATCATAAGAACTTAATAATAATTTATTCTAATGCAAAATAAAGAATCATATTCAACGATATTAAAAAGTATAATTTGAAATAGGAAATTTACATATTCATCCAGCTGTCACTTTACCATAGCTCAACTGATTTAGAAAAGGATTTTTGGATTTTTTTTTTTTCTCTTGGTGATGTGTGTCAAATGTGAGCAAAGTTTCCTTTACCATTTCATTTCTTATTTTGGAATAGGATAAAACATATACGATCTAAGCTTTTCCAGCACGAAAAAAAAAAATTACTTTGACACGAAAACCGTTTTATCCCCATCTACAGCTTATTTATCAGCAGTTAGGTATCTCCTAAAATGTTTCCGAGCTTTCAATTTTATTTCTGTGAATGTGGCAATTTGGTCTGTCAAAGCATCTTACCACGTATGAGTGCAACAAGTTATTTTCCGTAAACCACTCACAAGAGATTCATTTTTAAAGGACCTCAAGCCCATGCACTTCATGAAGTGCTATTTCTTCTTTTCAGTATACTCAGCGTAAGTGATACGCCTCAGAGACACAACAAATAGATCATTTTCCGCTGCAACTGCCGTTTAGTATTCTTCAGGAGGTTTGGAGCGAGGTTCCCCTTAACCGGAATTCCTTATCTAGAAATGGAATTATTTCGGAAGTGAGCTCTTTAGTGTTTTAGACGTGCTCAGAAGTTAAAGCTCCCATGAGCTTAATGCTAGATAACTAATGTGGTAAGTTCAAGTCGGAAGATTGCTGTGAGATTTAACGGTTTTATTTTTTTTTTTTGTCAAAAATAAATAAGTGTATAAAAGGGAAGTTATTTAATGGGTGATGTCTAATCGCTTTTACTGATTCGAAAAAGTAGGTGTTTATTTTTGGTAAAACTGATTGCTTTTTAAAATCCTTTTTGATAGAAAATAAAACAGTTGCTACATCCAGTCTTCAGAAAAAGGTTAAGCTTTATTAAACTCTGAAAAATAAGCTGACTAAGTTAAATATGAAAAGTATACAATGTGAGTAAATTTAATAGTTTGTCTAGCAATATCCCAACTAGTAAAGACTTGAAAAAGTCATATTTGAGCAGTAACAGTTATTTTAAATGTAAAATTATGAAAAAAACATAGAATTTATAAAAACTTAAATCCCATGTACCGCATTTAAAATACAAAATATTTATTCTTCAGTAACATTCATAAGACTTAATGTTCAAAATCTTAGAAGTTCTTGTACTTTATGAATAACTTCAGAATAGATTATATTCAAATAAATGTCTTTTACTAATTTAATAACCATATATTGCTTATCTCATATTATTTACAAACGTTACGAAATTAAGTCTCTTTAAAACGTATAAAAATAACAACGTAATTAAAGACAATTATTTCGTATCAGGGTGTCTTACAGACAAGTATTGTTTTATAGATAAACAAATGATTATCAACATTGATGATAATAAAACCGATTCAGTGAAATAAAAGTTGCAGCATTATGATAATTAATTATTAAAATATGGCAATAGGGACGTTTTCTAAACATTGTGCAATCTTCACGTATCAGTCTTTTCTCTGTTATTAGTGTTGGAGAAAAATAAAACAGAGGATATAGTGCTATAATACATATATACTTCTTTTACATAACCGTAATGATGATGAAGTTACTATTTGCATTATAAGCATCATTATTATAACTATTATGTGGCTTTATTTGTGGTGCATCATTAAGTCTCATGTTCCACTATGCTTACCACAAGTAGCTGACTGACGAACAATGCATGAAGGATGTTGTCTTTAGGGAGGCATGTTAGATCAAATAAATAATAAGGTAAAAAATAGTTTACCCTACAATTATTCAAACTTTTTAACAAACGCAAAGGCTTGCAACCTTAAAAACAACTGCTTTCAAATGTAAGAAATGCTTAAAATTTTAAAATTGATGAAAATATTTATTTGCTCATTTTTAAATTGAGAAACAAGTATTCAAAATTTATTCTTTTGTATGTCAACAAAGTTAAGAAAGTGAGGTAAATAGAATTTTTCATTTTATAAATTAAAAACTATTTTATAATTTTTAAAGTTTATGCACATATTTTTCATACCAAAATGTTTTAATTCTAATACTAACTAAACATTAAAATCAAAAACGGCAATGATTAGAAATAAATATTTTAAAGTATTTTTGGGTAAAGTCACAAAAAAAAAAAAAAAAAAAAAAAAAAAAATTCCAAAATATGTTTACAGGACCCGAACTTCGAGCGTGGTTTTGAAAGGAAAAGAATATTTTGATCAATATGTTTACAGCTCTCCTTGGTCAAACTGTCATTTTCTTTTTCTTTTTAAAGTTTAAAGAGAGTTTAATCCAAAGCTTAATGCCATCTCGTGTGAGGAAACGATAAAAAGGAGATAGGGCATGGAAGACAAAAAGATTCTTCCTTTCACATTCCTTTTATATCTTATCTTCTTTTTTTTTCTGCCCACTGGAGAATCCAGTCACTAGAGGATGAAAATGTTTTTGCAGTACACGCAATAAAATTGCTGATTCGATTCTTGCGTAGAAAGCCTGCTACAGAACTATTGAATCAAATCTTGTAGTTTATTGAGTCCGTTTGAAAGGATTCCACCTGGCATACATTTTATGTGCATGTTCTTAAAAATGAATTATTTTTTATAAATATTTTCCGAGAATTCAATCAAAAATTCGGAGCTAACAACTGGCGAATGATGAATAAGATATTGTAGTATTCCCAGAAATATTGTTTGTTAATTGAATGAGATAATATCTAATTAAAAAGAGAGAGTACGTAGAATTTTATTTAATTATTTATATATTTAATTGTACTCAACAAAAGAAGTGAAAAGAAATAAAAAAAGTAGAAAAGTCAACGACAAGTCCTAAAAATATTTGAAAAATTAATGTAAATTCATTACATATCATTCCGCGAAATTTAAATTGAAAATCAGTTTTACTTTTTTGGGTACAGTAGCATAATCAAGTATAAAGGGTATGATAAATATTAAAATTATTTTGTACTTCAATCCTAATATTTGCATATTATTTAATTTTTAATCAAGAATTATTGAGCAGAATATACTCGCGAAAACTTTAATTACGAGTTAATTAAAAATATTGAATAAAAAATTAAGTACTTACATCAGATCATCAAATTTTAAATAAAATGCTTGTTAATTATAAATATTTACTCATTAAAACCTATCTTATTGACTTATCTTTCGTGAAATAAATTTAAAATTAAATTAAATTTAATTAGTCGCTAATATCAAATTAATATTAAATTTAATTAGTCGTTAATATAATTTTAAAACAATGCGTTTAAATAATTAAGAAGAGGATTAAATAATTAAAACTAAAAGACTTAAATTATGATAAATTTATTTATAATTGTTAATAAGGCAAACAATTATCAAATCAATATTAAAAATTAAATATTTATAATTAAAATATGCATAATTATTTAAGTATTTTAAACATGTATCAAAGTTAATTATAGAACTCTGTCCAAGATGACTCAAAATTCTGTTTAAATTCTGATAAATTTCAGAGCTCTTCCTAATCGAGCATACGAATTTATGCCTCGAAGATCGTTAGAGTGTGCGGACAAACAGCTCATGTTAGTGATATTATAAAAATTGAGACTAATTAATTCGTTAATGAGGCAGCATGTCAAAACCATTTCTACTGAAGCGGATAACCTTCTCTTCTTAAAGTGATGCGCTACCCTTTAAGTCCTTCTCTATATGAAGGATCACTTGATTTCCTTGCATCTTAAATCTTAAGACTCTCAAGTTCTAAGCTAAGTGAAGAAAGATGAGGCAAACCTTTATTAACATAAAAATATTGCTCCAGTTTTCCACGCATGCACATTAAATCAATATAAGTACATTCACTGCAGTTTGAAATGCTACATTCGAATGAAAATTATGGATTTAGATAAATAAAAAAATTCATTACATATTAATAATAATTTGTGAATTATAATTTAAAACTATTGTAAAATTTTAAATGCCTATTTAATTTTTTTAGTGTGTTTAGATAAAACCATTGTAGAAAAGCTATAAAAGTAATGCTTTATTGTATAATGCATGCTAATTTGTATAATTTTAACAAATACGAAATCAATGAAATAAATAGTAAGACTTCCCATATGTCGTTTTTGAAGTTTGATCAGTAAGAATATATCACAGTTCACAAAAATATATCTTACAGTTCACGAATATATTGTAATCTTACAGATGGACACCTATTGATGAGCTGGTGACTCACCTGTAAGGTAAATGTTATTTTCCTAAAAAGTTTTAAGATACAATTGTTCTTTATTTGCATCACAGAGCAAATTGCCTCTCACTGAACCTTGTCAAGACAAAATGGTTGTTGAATGAAATTGTAAATTTAAATGGGCACCAATTAGAAATCTTAAAGGATTTCATAACTGAAACATTCTATAACATGCCAATTATAACATTGATGTGCAGGGATATATAAAGACACTTTTCAAGAATTATTGAACACATTTTATTTAATTATCATTAACGTTGTTTTAAAAGATTTTCTCGATTTTTTCATACATTTGTAAAACAAATTCTCAGATTTTGCTTTCCGGAAACATCATGGTATCTGAGAACGCTATGAATCACTAGATAACTCGTATTTACAATACGCATGCATATTATAAATAGGAAAGAATACTTTAAAATGCGTATTAACTTTTTATAATGTGTCGCATATAGTCATAAAAGTTTTGAAGTATATCAGCATGCAAAATATCTCTGGTTACTATTGATAATTTTTAATTTACACTATATTGATGGTTTTATACTTCACAATGTAAGTATACATTACGTCACACATTGATTTGTCACACGGATTTAACATGCCTATTCCTGGCATAATGTGAGTAGATGTCATATTTGGTAAAATTTGTTTCCTTAATTCTAGAGAATTATCCTCTGTAATCACGTTATTGGATACAAAGAAAGATCCGTAAAAATAAAAGCGTTATCCCTAAATCCTTATTTACAAAGCAGGCCATAAAAACACTTTTTTAAGTTCTTGAAATAATTATTTAGCTGTGGATGATATTCACGATTTAAATTTGTTGAAATTATTCACGATTTCGAATATATAGGATACACCAGGAAATTATTCGTAATCGTTCAGAATCTAACAATAATGAATTGGTATTTAACAAACTGTTTCATAAAAGGAATATTTTAAAAGTACTAGTCAAATAATCTAATTAATTAAACGTTTATAAATAAATATTCTGCCAGCAATTAAGTTCTAAAATTAAGTTAACACGTAATGAAACACTTTAATTTATCATAGAACAACAAGTTGCGTGTACGAGGCATTAAATTAAGCAGTCAAAACATTGCTAATTAAAACTAATCTATCTGAAGCTTAATAAACTATTCATTATAACTCTTGCATTATTAATTTTCAGCATGGTGAAAGTGTTTCAGTCGTGTTAATGTAATTTGCTTTTAATAATCTTATGTATAATGAATAATTGAAATACTGAATGTCAAGGCAGGTTTTAGTTTTGCGTTATCAGATTTCATGTATTAATAAATATTTTTATAGTTTTTTTTCCTTTGAGGTATAACTTTCACTGGCAAATTTTTATTTCTGTCATTCATGAGTAAAACGGCTTTTTGGAAGAGTAAAATAAATGACGTTATTTGCAATATCTCTCATTTATTTTATAATTAACAACTCCAACTATAGTTTTTATAACACGTTATTTATCTAGTTGTAAGGAATACCATTTTGTTTAATGTATTGCTATTGGCATTAATTTGGCAGTAGTTTTATCTTCATCTATACTGAAATTATTTGCCTTTGTGTACATAATTGACAAACATTAATTAATATTATTAGTAGACTTTTCATATTTTTAATTTGAATAATTAAGACTATATTTGTAAGTTGAAGGTAAATGTAATAATTTTAAAATTATTATATTTATCATGCTTTTAAAAATGTGTAGCATAATATATAGGCTAATTTTTTAAATTGAGTCATTTTAATTAAAAGATGTACAAACAAGATGTATCATCTTAATGTAGTATAAAAACAACAGTTTTCTGGTAAATGGTGTGATATTTTTATTTCAATCCAAAGTACAAAATATGCGATTAATAATGGAATATAATATCTGTCAAATGGCGAGAGTTCAATTTGGCCAATTTTCAGAGTTCTCGAGTCTACGTCAAACCTAATTGCCTGGACTGCTGCAGACCTTAATTATCACGCGGCATGATTCATAAAACCACAAGGGATTAACTTTGAAAAACAGGCGGAAAGTCACTTCGGAGAAGAAAAACACTTCCGGTCGATTCGTGGTGGAACTCCCTTCTCTCAAAACCTCCCTTTAAGAAAATAAGCTTCGAGCTTCCTCACTTCTGAATGGAGTAGACATTTCTTGGCTCATGGTCAATCACGATGGAACAACTCATGGTTTAGTCCATATTCTATTTGTAATTGTTCCGACCTGTGAAGGTCGCACAGACAATCTCTAATTTCACGAGTCTCATGATACATGGCACTGAATATCAGCTATCAGATTTGAATGACAGGTTTTTCTCATTAGTACAAGGCACTAATTGCATGTAATATAACTACCTACAATACTGCTTGTCTGAAGTCAAATTTGAGTGATGTGCTGTTATTATGTACTTGTCAAAGAATATACTTTCCACTCTCACTATACATGTCAAACCTCTTCCTGTGAGAAAAAAATGTTATACCAGCTACAATAAATATGCATCTTCTGGAACAGCAGAAAATATTGAAATATCAAGTATTTTAACAGTGAACAAATGGTACAAAGAAAAAATGGAAAACACAAGTGAGATGGACATAAAAATTCCAAACAAAAGCGTTTTTCTTCATGAAATGACATTTAATTAATTCGAAAATTGATTTTGTGAGCATCAGGAGAGCATAAAAATTTCAAATTAAAGCAAACAAAAGCTTTAAGGTTTTTCAGAAGGCATAATTTAAAGGAGGAAAAAAAAACATATAATAATAATAATTAAAAAGAAATACTGAGTAATATCAAAATATTCTGTTGTTATAATTCAAGCTAAGTAATTTTTTCCTTTCAATAATTTCATTTCTTTTTAAATCTATTGGTATATTTTTGCAAAGTCAAAGGAAAAAAAAAATACCTATGAAATGGATAAATTGTAATGTTCTCTTAGAAAATTAATGAAAAACTGGATTAGATCTCCTCGATTTTCATCCTATAAGATATCCTTTTTGCACATAAAATCTAGACATATGACATCTTATTAAAAATGAAATGAATGATAAACAAAAAAGATGCATCTATTGAAACCTGTAATTGAAATTCACCGAATGTATGCCGATTATGTATGTATCACACGGATGAAGAAACTTGAGAGGAAAGGAAAAATTTTTTGATAAGATCTTGTCTCCTTTTCTTGCGATAGTAAATTGTTCACTGGAATTTTTTTGAAAGCTTTTGAGAACTCTCGCATTTCAACCGAAATTATAAATGACATTTATTCGTGGTCTGAGAAATATTTTTTTATCATATACGATCTCTTTGACTACGGTTTCAAACTAAATTCGGAGGAACATAACTTTTCGTCCTATTTTTCGCTCTATCCAACGTTTGCCGCCCTTTTTATTCTTTTTATTCCTTTACAAGGAAGAAGAATGGTGTGGAAAAGAACTCAACATTGTCACTCCTATCTCATGTATTTTTAACAGATGGAAGTCGTCAGTTGCTTCACAGACAGGGATCTTCGGTATCAGCTTGAAATTGCCTTGAAGGCATGAGATGGAACTCATGCTCTTTGCAGCTGTTTACGTTGCAATTTTAATGTACGAATTCTTCAGGAAGAGCATCTCCAAGTTCAAAGGAATGTAGTGACTTATAAAATTCCTGTTGTTCTTCCAGCAGAATCTTGTATTTGAAAACCTTCATCGTTTTAAAAGGTTTTGGAACTTTCAATTTTAATCTCATTCTTCCTGTTTCTTGTACCAAATAGATATTTCTTTTATTTGAATGTAAAATATTCATATTTTTTTCCTGTTGGCTTGAGAGAATTTTGACGACAACATTTCTTCGCTTTATATTAAAAACGCTATGGATAGATTTTTAGAGTATTAAAATTTGTTTTATTTAAAATGGTTTATATTAGAAGGTAACATCTGACAATTGTATTTTAGATTGCATCTAACTGATCCATCAATTGATTGGTAGGAATTTTAAATGGTGCATGAACAATTTTTCCAATCCCATACCCAAGTTTGAAAAAAATTTCGATTTCGTAAAATTTTATTGAAATTTAATTTGCATATTAGTAAAAGTTTAAAAAAATCAGTATCGTTGGGAATTTTGCCTTAGAAATTGGATTATTATGAGACGAATGTTCAGATAATTTACGATTGTTTATTATATTTTATCCCTGTAATTCTTGATATCATTCGTACATTTCATGTTTCTATTATTTTTTGAGAATTTTTGCTCTTAGATTTACTTATCCCTTTCCCGAAAATATCTTTGATATTCATAGTCACTGTTTGTACTAATTCGATTCACCTTCATTCTAATTCTAATTTATCAATTTAATTGTTAACTCTTTCAAAAAAAAATATACATATTTTTAAATTGCAATTTATATAATAAAAAAATGATTTCTAAATTTAACAAAAAACGTCAAAATTATTTTTAACTGTCAAACATTTTAATTGATTCAATTTTGCTTTTTCAAATGCTCAATGAATTGTAATTAAAGGTTAATCAATATTTTGAATTAAACAACAGGTTAAATGCGCAGTAAGCATGTGTGAGAGATCTTATGTAAAGTCGACCCTTAAATAGTCTACCATTTCAATGATAAGTGACAAATTCAAAAGTACTAGATAGAGAAAAATATTCAATTATATTTTTTATACAATAAACCACAAAGAAATCCAGTCACGTCCCAAATATACTCCCTATAAGAGCTATAGAATTAATGAATATAATATAAAAGTAATAACATATAATAGATGATAATAAATATTTTCCTAGTTATCCCTCGTATGTAATAAAACTAATATTTAAGAGTTGAAATTGTTTTCTTCAGTAAGGAACAAAACAATGCAAGCACTTAATACGATGCTCATTAATCCCGAAAATTCCCTTGCGAGAGAATGTGTATTATGTATTATGAGCTTGTCGATAATCAATTTCAACATGTCCAGAAACTGATACACCGAGAGGCCTTTGGTAATTGAACTCGAGGGACACTAGAGAGATGGCGACATGCATTTTCTGTCACTAATCCATATCTAGTTTAATATATAGAGAAATAATTTTCCCTCTGCAAAATTTCTGCTTTGGATTGAATAATAATTAACACATTTTGATTGCAAGCAGATTGAATTGGATATTTTTACTGTAAGTCGAGTTTTTGCTTTATTAAATTGGATGCAAGTTTTAAAAGTTCTTTAGCTGAATAAAATATAATAAAGAAATTGAAAAATAAATGCTTTTATGTAACATTTTCGTGAGGTTTGTAAATGGTAATAATTGTAAACTATATATTCGTTTATTATACACTAAATATTTTTGTGTGAATATTGCAAATACGAGTGTTTATTATTAATGAATGTCACGTATATGTACTCTAATAATGCAATTGGATTAAAAAAAAAGTCTGAGTTAAAATGCTTAACAAATTTTTGAAAGCAAAGCTAATAATATTTGATTGCATGATGCCAATCTTATAATAATTTTTTTTATATTAGCAATGAATGATTATTTTAAATCTCTACATATAAATTATATATTACACTTTAATTTATATTACAAATTGAATTCTCTTGCACACATTTTACAAAAGATTAAATGATTTATTAGTATTTCTTTTTTTTAGAAAATTAAATAAAAATGTTTGATTAAAAATAATATGCATATATAAAAATATTTGATCTTAAATAATATAAATATATCTTATTACACTATGTTGTTAAGCCTTCGTTTAAATTTTAAGAGTATCCTATTTTACTGATGTTATGAAAAACATTTTTATATGAATTAAACTTCGACATTAAATATTAACAGAGCAAAGTTTTTAAGTTTATATGTTATGTAACACTTTTCTCTGTTAATATTTTGAGTAGATTAAATAAAACAACTGATTTTGTCTACTACTAGAGCTAAAAAATTTTTTTTTTTAAATCTGAAATACAATTTTAAAATCCTCTTAAAATCATATATAATTATTTATAGTGAAATATAAAAATAATATAATAGATTTAGATTAAGTTTAATGAATTATTTCAAAGTTAAAAAACAATTTATTTCACGGTAACCAGCAAAAATTTCTTGTATATTTCTTTATACCTTACACTGAAGTGACAAAAGTCATGGGATACCTCTTAATATCGTGTCGGCCCTCCTTTCGCCCGGCGAAGTGCAGCAACTCGACGTGGTATGGACTCAACAAGTCGTTGGAAGTCTTCTGCAGGAATATTGAGCCATGCTGTCTCGATAGACATCCATAATTGTGAAAGCGTTGATGGTGCAGGATTTTGGGCACGAACAGACCTCTCGATGATGTCCCATAAATGCTCGATGGGATTCATGTCGGGCGATCTAGGTGGCCAGATCATTCGTTGGAATTGTCCAGAATGTTCTTCAAACCAATCGCGAACAGTTGTGGCCCGGTGACATGGCGCATTGTCATCCATAAAAATCCTATCGTTGTTTGGGAACATGAAGTCCATGAATGGCTGCAAGTGATCTCCAAGTAGCTGAACATAAGCATTTCCAGTCAATGTTCGGTCCAGTCGCACCAGAGGACCAAGTCCATTCCATGAAAAAACAGCCCACTCCATTACGGAGCCACCACCAGCTTGAACAGTGCCTTGCTGACAGTTTGGGTCCATGGCTTCGTGGGGTCTGCGCCACACTCGAACCCTATCATCAGCTCTTACCAACTGAAATCGTGACTCATCGGAACAGGCCACGGTTTTCCATTCATCTAGGGACCAACCGATATGTTCACATGCCCACGAGAGTAGCTGCAAGCGATGTCGTTCTGTCAGTAAAGGCACTCGAGTCGGTCTTCTGCTGGAATAGCCCAAGAAATCCAAATTTCTCCGCACAGTTCTAACAGACAAGTCCCTTGTACGTCCCACATTGATTTCTGCGGTTATTTGACGCAGTGTTGCTTGTCTGTTAGAATTTACGACTCTTTGCAGACGTCGCCGGTCTCGGTCGTTAAGTGCAGGCGGTCGACCACTGCGCTGTCCATGGTGGGATGTTATGCCTGAAATTTCATACTCTCGGCACACTCTTGACACAGTGTATCTGGGAATGTTGAATTCCCTAACTATTTCGAAATGGCATGACCCATGCGTCTAGCTCCAATTAACATTCCGCGTTCAAAGTCTGTTAATTCCCGTCGTGCGGTCATCATCACGTCAAAACCTCTTCATATGAATAACTTGAACAGAAATGAAAGCTCTGCGAAAGCACTGCGCATTTATACCTGTTCTACGCGATGCTACTGCCATCTGAAAATTTGCATATTGCTATCCCATGATTTTTGTCACTTCAGTGTATATTAAAAAGGTTAATGTGTTTGTGTTTTATTGTTCCATTTTAAAAATGCATAAAAGATATTAAATCACCTATTTCGTTTCACTGATTTTTAAAACATTTTGAAAAAAAGCAAAAATTAAAAAAAAAAAAAAACCCATAAATAATTTATTATAAATTCATAAAAAATAAAAAGCATTAGTTTAATTATATTAGAAAATATTATATAGGAGAATATTAAATTTTTCTAAAACTAAAATCACTTTTTAGATTTTATGTTAAAATAGGAAAAATGCATTTAATTAAATATATATTTAATAAAGATTATGATTAAATTTACAAAATAAGCAAAGAGTAAAATAAACTTTTAAAACTTTTTTTAATTTTATATTTTTACAATTAAAATTAAAGTTAACCTAATTATGCATGAAAAAGTAAAAAGAGAATTTTTTTTGCACCTTAATGGAAACAGAATTCTGTTTTCTTTTTTGCTATTATGAATGATTCTTAAATAATTAAATTTTATATAATTATTTTAAAGTAACATAATAAAGATGAACAACAAAAAAGATTTTTGGTGTATTGAAATATTGAAAATTAACAAAATAACAGCACAATTAACTTTGTTTCTCTTCAAAAACATTACATATATTTTAAAAAGCACTGGTGATTAATGAATGAGTTAAGTAATAAATAAGGTCTGTAAAAATAATGGATCATACGTTTGTCTTTAATTAAGTAAAAATATTTTAATAAGAAAAATATTTTCTTTTATGCAAAAGAAAGTAGCACCTGCTGTTTGCAGTGCTACTTAAATTAGCAATAGCAGGGAGTAGGAAATTTTGGCAAAATTAGTGTTGTATTGCAAAGCAAAAGAACCAAATAAAATGATAATGAGCGTAATGGTGTATTGCAAATGGCATCACAATTGAAGCAAGGTCTAAGGCCTGAGCATCTTGCTATTAATATGATCTCAGATTTGGGTTTGACTGAAGCTAGAAATTGGTACACAGATTAAAGATAGAGAAGCAGAAGTTTTTAAGGACAGTGGTTTTAATTTATCAAACCCACCAGCAAGCCCTGATTTAAATGCCCTGCATATATCTTTTCAACATAAAAATTCAGCAGACATAGTTGATGAAGTAAGTAAAGGCTTTCAACACGCATATAATTAACTTCAAAAAGAGAAACGCTTGTTAACGTTTCTGTTCTGTTTTAAGCATGAAAGGAATCAAAGAAGAAAAAATTGAATATAGCTCATAAAATAATGCAAAACTTTGTCGTAAGGCGTGGTTGTTGTCCAACGAATTTAGTATGTTTCCAAGAAGTACTAGACAAGATCAGATCCATTTCAATTGAAATTATTTTGCATTTTTAAAATTTTATACATAAGTACTATTAATGAATCTTCACTAATCAACTGAAATTGCCAGTACTTGTAAAATATGTATCATAACTTAGTACTGAGGTAATATTATTTGAAAGCCATTTCAATTTAGCGAAATTAGAGGAAATTTTGCTTTTTATTCGAGCAAAATTTGCTTTAATGCTTTTAAACATATTTATTTTTAATTGAGTGAATAATATAAACTCTATTAAAAAATATTTGTTCAAACAATGTAATATTAGAAAAATAATATAACGAATTGATACAAGTAGGAAAAGAAAATCAATATAAAACTATAATAGAAGAGATAAGTTAAAAGGAAATAAAAATGAATGTTTAGAATTTTGGAACATCATTGTTTCTTTGAATTTATTTTAAATAAATCCTTATTTCATCATTTGGGTTTCTTATTCTAATAATTTTAGTTGTCTTCTTTTGTAATGATAATTTTAGTGGAAGACAAATATCCTCGGCAATTTATTTATTTTGAAAATAAATATAATAGCAATTTTTTTCTCTAAAGAAGATGTTTACTCTTTAGATAAATCAGGGTGTTCTTTTCATATATTTGATGTTTACTTCGGAACTTTTTCTTTTAGATATGCCTGCTTTTCCGTTTTAAATCTCTTTTTGTGTAAGAAAAGTATTTCACTGATGTTGATAAAAAATCACCAACTGTTATTTTGTTTCTCTGTTTAAGTAAAGATTAAGTCTTAAATTGAAATATACTCGTGTGAGAGAATCGATTAAATAGAGAAAACTTGCCCTGAAAGAAAGTCGATTGGTTTGCATTAAGAAATAAAGGATTTTTCGTCATTTTTAAAGTACCTCAAGCAAGTTTTAGGATAATAGTTTAGCTATTAATATAATGAATTGTTTGTTCAGAAATAAATGTTGCAAGAAGTTTTGTTTCGTTAGTAATTTCTTGATCATCATCAAAATATTTTCTTAAAATTTCTGCGATAGAATTAAATTTAAGACAGAAGTGTAAGAAAATGTTGAACACATTTGAGACATTTTGAAATTCATTTCTTTTACAGTATTTTAAAGTTTACACAAAATAATTTAATAAAGTAATATATTTTTTATAACTAATTTATAAATGAAAAGTATTCATGAATATTGTAATAAACTATTATATTATACATTCGGCCTATCAAAATAAATTAACAAATGTGACAATTATTATATATTAAGTATCTTAATTAATACTTGTATTAAATATTAATATTTATTTTCAAACTCAGTATATTAAATGCATTAAATGAACTAAAATAAGTAGTATATTATTTCTTATTACATTATTATAACTTATTAATTCTTCTACATATTCTTAACATATTATATTTATTATTGCTTCTACACATATTATTTAAATGCCTGCTAGTGATACCGATTGTAGCAAAGTTGTTATTTAGGGAGGTATTATGACCTTGGGATTCTTGGTGACTGTCAGGAGCACCAAAATTTCCGAGAAAGTTCAATCACATTAAATTGTTCCATGTTTCTCTTCCCACTCTGTGAGCCTGGTTTTTTTTTTTTATGAATGACAATTTTACATTTCACCGGGGAGACATCCATTGTATAAATTCACGCTCCCTGAACCTAAATTCACTTCAACATTTGAGATGTTGTAGGAAGATATTAAATATCACATGGCCTGCGGTCAGTAATTATTTCGCTACTATGATCTGTGAAGTAAGAACAACGGACTATGACGCCTAAATTCAACAACCTCGTACACGAAAAAGAACAAATGGTGCACTTACTGTATCTCTTTCAAGAGTAAACATTTGCCCTACATTTTTTTTTCTGTTACAATTAATGCTACTGCCTTCTGAGCTGTTCTGGAAACCGATTTTTGAATAAAGTTTTATTTTGTAAACTTTTTGAATTTTTTTTTCCTTCATAGAATTGTTCATTTTTCCGATTCTCAAACATCTGTACGATACGAAACACTATTATTCGCGTTACAAATGAAAAACAAAGTTTACACATGTTACATATGCATTTCGCGCAACAAATGATTTTCAAAATATTTACACATCAGCATAAAAGAAATGGAAATTACCCATGAATGTTGAAATTTCTCTATAAAAAACATGTATGAAATACAAATACAAATATAAATAATATATCATATATGAAGAACAGAAGAGAATAAAGAAATAATAATTCAATTAGAACAATATGTAATAATAATGTTATGATACAACAGTGCATGTATATACATAAGGGAATAACATATTATATTTTAGTATATTTCTGATTTCACAATACTCAAATGAATGAAATTAAGTGAAATTTTAATTAGAAAACAAAATTTTATCATGTGAGAAAAGTAATATACAAAGAAATAAACACGTTAACTATATATTCTATATGTAAATTATAAAGTCGTGATATTTTTAAATAACACAAAAAAATTTATAGAAATGTGACATATATATAAAATACAGAAAAAGAACATTACATAAAAGACAAACGCTAAAAATGAGTTATTTCCTATTTCAATAGAAGAGCAGTCATTAAATTGCACTGGATGTTATTTTATTTGCATTTCATTTCATATAACGAATCTTCAGGAAGGAAAGATGATTATATGCTTCTCAAATAATTGAATTTAAGACTTTTTAAAGGATCCTCTTAATTTGATCTTTACAATTAATGAATGCGCCATAATTTAAAACAAAATTTATTGCAGATAATTACAAATTTGAAAAAAGGAAAAACGTAATGCGAGGCGAATTATATAATGTTAAAGAGGAATTTTCACATAAATTTAAGTACTAGTTATTTTAATGAAAGTAACTGACTAGGGAAAGAATACGAAAATAAAATAAAATAAAACTAGAGAAAGGATACGAAAAGGAAAGAATAAGAAAGTATAATTAAAAAAAAACAGGGAAATGACATGAAAAAAAAAAACAGCAACTAGGGGAAGTATATGAAGAAGAGAGAAAAAAATTAGGGAAAGATCAGTTAGTGAAATTTTATCATTTACGATAAAAAGTGGGGTTTTTTTCGAAAATTTTCCTTATTTTATGGTATATAATGTAGTGAATTATAAATTTAAAAAATACGTATTGTCATTTACTTGTCTAATAGTTTAAATTGTCTCATTACATTTCGTTAATACTCAATGAAATAAATATTTATACTATATAGAATTTAAGAATGAAATATGTTTTAAACAGTTGAATTCAGTCACCAAAATAGCTAATACTCAGATGACTTTGAAAATAAAACCATAATATAACATAATTCCTTTTACCTTATTGTTAAAATGCACTTGTTAAACACTCGTCTAGCCATATATTAGTTCTAAGATGTTAATTAATTTTATATGAAAATTGTAAATTGGCTATAAAGTAACATTCCTTTATGGAAGAGGTTTTTAAATTTGATGAATTATAATCTACATAGTAGGCAATTTTAGAAATCTAAAATTTTGTTTTGTATACCATTTCTTTTATCCAAGTAAATAAAAATTATTAAAAACATTTTTTAAAAGTATTTAAAAAATTTTATTCAAAAATACAGATACTAAATACTTTATAAATAAAAATACTATATCAACTTAATTGATATTGAAAAAAAAAAAAATTTGGTTACAATATTTTCCATTCAAAGTAACTTATTACACTATTTTAATTATATTTTTACAGTTGAAATGAAAAACGAAACACACATAATTCTGTAATTTACTTGTGATACCTTTATTAATAATTTTTAGATCTTCAAATATCTATGGGTCACTTATTGACGTAATCCATAACTCTTAAAATTATGTTTTCTACGAACTAGATATCGAAATTCTACTCATTCTATTTATTTACTTTTCTGGTCTAAAAAGTAAAGTAACAACAATAAAAAAAAAAATGGAAAAAAAAAACGCTCTTTAACTTCTGAGAGTTGTTTTCTCAAAAAAACAGACTGTATTCTTTTACTCTAAATAAGCCACTTCTTATTTGTTGGACGTTTTGACAAAGTTGTGGGGAATTATTTTGAAGAAAGAAAACAAATAAAAGAGAAAAAAATCTTACTTTTTTAATGAAAAGAAAACAAATTTTAACTTTTATTTTCGTCAGTTTATTGCATTAGTTACTGAAACATTTGTCAGGTGGTTATTTGAGAAATTTAGTCAGAAAACCTTACTTCGCTTTAATTTGGAAACTCGTTAAGGAAGTATACAATGCCTCTCTTGCATTTACTAAAGAGCTTTTTTTCTCTTAACCTAAGGCATTTCTTGGCCATTTGTATAAGAAGAAGCGTATTTCCTTCGCCTTTGTGACTTGCATTATTGTTTGGGATAATTAGAGCGATGTCGAAGGATAAGGAAAATACTTAATTGTGACATTTTAAAAGGACAGTGAGGAGTTATTTTTAGTTTAGGGTATTACGTATTCTATGATTAAATTAACGATTAAAGAAGAAATAATTCTTGCCAACAAAAATAGTCAATGATGACTTTGCTATGAAATCATAATCTAATATAAAGGAATTACAATTTCAAAATTGTATAAGAAAATATCCTTCTTTACATTTCAACGTTAAGATAGCTGCAAATATCAATATTTAGGCTTATAAAGTCTTTATTTGTCATTTTTAGAATAACATCTCTCGGCTAGAAGATTTTCTTTTGAAATAATGTTGAAATTAGAATCATTTAAGGCAGTGGTTCTTAAACTTATTTGATATACAGCCTCCTTCCCCGACAAAAATTAATATTCTCCACCTGAAATTCACCTTTTTTAGGCATACCAACAAAAAAGTATAGTAAAATAAATTTTCTTTTACGTATCTTTATAAATACTTATTTAAAACATAATAAATAAAAATGCTGTAAATAACACACCTTGAAATTTGAAATAATTAACATTATTTATTAAAATCAACGATAGTAACATTTGCTTTACGCACAGAAAATTAAGATAACAAAAGGCAATGTGAAAATAAATTACGGTTAAAACGACGCTAATGAGAAGGATGAGACTGGTGTGATGCTGCTAAAAAATTAATCCCGTGATCTATTTTTTCCAGCAATATTCTTGCATCATCGTAATTGGCTCTTTGCACTCGTCTTATTTTTTTTTAACAAATTTGTGACCTCACGTTCCACTAAATATTACGAAGAAAATGCAATTGTTCTTATATTCTCTTCCTTCTTTATACATTCCCTCACCCTTATTTTTATTGAATGCCCCCAAATGCACCTAGACTACTATCATCTCCTTGGATCATTCTACTGGCCCCTAGGGTGTGAAATGAGTGTTATTTATCTTCTGGATTGGACGTTGTGGGCTAGATGCGAGTCAAGAAGCCTTTAAGGAGACGAGAAAGGCAGTATCAATAGCTTACTGAATTTAAACGAGGTCGTGTAATAGATTTACGAGAAGGTGGATTTTCTTTTCGCGATATTGCAAAAGCATTTGGCAAAAATTGCGTTTGACAGGAATACTTTGTGCAGGATCGTTGGTAGCAGTGATCACAGGAACGTACTGTCTTAAAAATACCGGTATCCGACTAAACACGGGCAATTACAGAGACAGACAAATGCCATATTAGCATCATAGCCGTAGAGTAACGTAGCTTTTGTTGGCCTTAGAGTAACACAGAGAGCGATAAAAAATATATTACGTGAGGTACAGCTCAGAGCTGTTTCTTGACTCAGATGACCTTTAGTGTTTATGCCATTTCCAAATCACCGCCATCTGTGACTTCACTAGTGTCAAGCTAGAGCTTATTGGAGGCTGGAGTGGAGATCTGTTTTGTTCTCAAATGAGAGCCGTTTTTGTTTTGGTGCCAGTGATGGTCGTATGTTGGTTAAAATGAGGCCAGTTGAGTGCTTAAAACCAGCATGGCTGCGTCGAAAACACACTACACCAGGAGTTATGGTTTGACGAGAAATGGGATGAATGGGAACATGGGATGGAATGGGAATGGAAATGATGGGAATATCACAGTAGGAGAACTTTCGTCATCCTGCCACAACCATTTACAGCAAATTTGCACACCAGATTTGTGATTGAACCGGTTATGCTGTGATTTTTATCACTGTTCCAGGGGCGTTTTCAAACAGGATACCTCTCGTCCCATACCGCTGTTCTGAGTTCCAGCGTGTTCTACAGAGTGTCGTCATGTTATCTTGGTCTGCGAGATTACAAGATCTTTCTCCCATCGAACATGTATCTGATATTATTGAATAACAAATCGAACGTCATTATTAGATGACGAATCGACAATCGGAAAACCAGCATGGCATGGAAATCCCTCCCACACACAAATATATATATATATATATATATATATCCTATACAATATTGTTTTCTTATATATAACAAACATTACACATATATAGAGAGATGAAGATATATAAGCAAGTACATAAATATAGAAGCAAACATTTGTTGTGGATATAAATAAATGGGCAGATATATCTATATGTTTATAAAGAAAGGTATTGAAATATCTAGCTATAATTTAATCACTTATATATTTACCATTTTTTAAATTAATATTTCATCTGCAGCAAAGAAAAAATTTACATATTGGTAACAGCAAACAAAATCTAGGCGAAGTCATTACGTGCTGTGAATATTTTTGAATGGCACTTAAAATCATCCCCAAGCAAATTATTTATTTCAATACAATTCTTTACATTGATTATTGCAATTTTAAGACCATAATGATTGTTTATGTGTGTCGTTTGTTGAAGTTAGAAGAAATAAATGCTATGCATTAAATGGCATGTCATAAAATTTCCATCACAAATTTTACTGATGCCTTTTCAATATAAATTGTATTTTCTTGCCCTGAAATCTTACTGATGCTTTAAATCATTTGAAATAGTCATCGTTTTTAGTATATTTGTTGATATAATCAAATAAACATTATTAGATGTTATGAATTTTAATCCCGTTATTTTGTCAGTGTTGTGACAAGTAGGCCATATTATAACAAAAACTTCAAGAAAATTAATTTTTTTCTAATGTAAGTAATGATTAGTCTAAACTTCTTATCCGTCTATTGCAAATATTTTAACATAAAAATGTATTTATAAATTAATTTAATGATACATTAATGTTATTTATACAATAATTTAATAACGCAATCATATATTATAAACTTAAAAGTGTATTAATTAAAAAAGAGGCATGGTTTAGGAAAATTGGAGTTGCGGAGTAACCTATAAATTCTTAAGATTTTTAAATTAAAAAGTTAAATAAGCGGTTAACATTTTTATTTTTTCCACTCTACAAACGATACAAGGAACACGATGAAAACATGAGTAGAATCTTTGCTTAAATATTTATGGAACATATACTTGTATAAAATTGCATTCAGTAGCTAGATTTGAATTTACAACCTCTCATAGGAAAGCTATGGGCGGAGTTTCAAGGTTTTATCTTTAAATTTCAAGTTTGGACATTAATCCTATTTTAATAAAATTCATGAGCAGAATTTTATAAATTGATTATATTATCGAAAATATATTGTAAAATATTTATTATATTGTTGAAAAAAAATTCATGTATTATAAAGAACATAAATTAAATCTATTTAATAACTTTTTAAGTTGATTTTTAATAAAATTGATTATAAGCAGACAACCTTGTTAGAAAAATGTAATAAATTCTAAAATTAATTACAGGTAATTATTAGATAGGTTTTTGTCACTTTTCAAAATGATTAATAATAAACAGATTAACTATAAGCTACATGTTTTATATTTGATATTTTCTATGAAAATTATTTGTCAATCTCACCTTGAAATATATACAAAGTTCATATATATAAAGTTTCATGTATATTGTATATATATATATGAAACTTTATATATATGAAAGATAACATGATATATGAAACTATATCTTGAAAATGTTGTTTGTGAAGTAATAATAATAATAATAATAATAATAATAATAAAATATTTTACGAATAGAATATAATTGTTTACTATAAAGTGTTCAGCTTTAAGCCTCTAATATATATATAAAGAAACTTCAAATCATTTCGAAATGCGTCTCTTATTTCCAAAAACTTAATATAAAGAGAATTTATTCTGGAAAAGAACAAACTACTGAATTTATTTATTTGATATATTAAAACTTTATGATTATATGACTTTTAAAATCATCATGCAGCACTTACAAGGTTTCTTTAAAATAATATATTTTTTATTTCAATGTTTCTTACAGATATTAGAAAAATACTTAGAAATTTAATATTTTCCACCACTCCCGTCCTTTTAGAATCATAAAAGGAAATTGACAAGGAAACACTTCACTTTCAAGCATTAACTAAGAAAGATTTTGGAATTGAAAAACAAAACAAACAAACATTAACGGAATTAATTGCACCTTAATGAACACAGTTAGCAATTAACGTTGAAAAGGTGTCAGAAACATCACCAGGAGAGAAAGAGTTTTATTTCTCGGATATTGTAGTCGGAAATGAACTGATGTATTGGGAAAGCATGGATATCATTTGTCAAAAACATCGAAAACGGTATCGTTAATCAATTCTTTTGCATCATTTGATTCTTTCGCACCGATTTAGAACAAATGTCAATACCATAAACGCTTCATTTAACGAATTTTGATTTAATGCGTTTTGGAGTCGGCGTATCTTCTAGTAATGGTTAAAACTACTGAATATTGCTTTCGCGTGATGCACAGAAATATTATCTTTATTTTTGGTAGGAAATAGCATTCAGTTAAATCAAAATTTAATCCGAGTCCATTTTGCATAGATGTAGCCAATATTTATGAATTCCTATCGACAATCAAATGCAAAAGTTTCTCGACATTTACGACAGTGTCATATATTATTTAACACTTTTATTGGAGAGTTAATTTCTCAATTCAATGCGACCGTGTTTCAATACTTTATGTAAGATATCTATATATTTCTCAAAATTTGTATGTGTGGGTGGGTGGAGGGTATGTTTGCCTGTGCATGGTCACAATTTACATCCAAATTTCACCAAAATTAGTAGGAATATTTTTAATACGAAACCTAGATCAACTGAAAGTAACTGAAATGTAAATGAATATTCATTAATAAATGACCCAAATAGGTTGTACGTCAATTCAGTGACTTTTAGTTGTTGTCGAATTTTTCATGGTTGACGTTATTTTTTACGCTGTTCCATGAGCAGTATCTACATAGAAAGACTAACTCGAAGTAAGTAAATAAATAAAGCCTACTAACCACTAAATTGCAACCACCTAAAATTTTGTTTAATAAATAAAAAAATTTTGCATTGCCATTTTACCAATAAAAATTTCACGGTTTAAATTTGACACTTGTCACCAATGAAAAGGTCACCAATGTTGGAATTCAAGGTAGAGTGGCAATTTATTTAGGTTATACTTCTGGGAATACTTCTACTATACTTCTCTTCAATCTCCAGATATTCGAAATTTAATAGTCATAGGAGGGAATTTAGAATGGGAAGATATAGTATGGGAGAAAAATAGAGTATTTATAGGAGTGAAGTTTTGGTTGTTGTTTTTATAAAGTTATATATTATGCGAGGGGATTCTGAGAATACCTTTGTCTACGGAGATATAGAACACTGAAAAGTTGATGTGGTTGAGATTTACTTCTGGTTTTTCATTGGTGGGTTGTACGACAAATATTTAATGACTCTTAGTGCTCTATAGCCGTAACAAAGGATAGCAAAACGAGTTTCTGGTTCTTGGTGCTGTTTTGGTTTCTCTTTTTGTCGTGATGAAAATTCTTTTGTTGGATATAGGGTTTCTGTGTTTGTCTTTGCTTTGGATAAAACTTCTTACCATCATCTTATGACTTTTTTAAAAATAGTTCAGAAGATAGATATCTATGACAAAGTTTTCGAGAGTGATCCAGTCATACTATACATTCAAAAAGTGATATTTTACTTCTGGTAGAACCCTTTGTTTCATTTGGTCGACAATTATCACTTTTTCACTTCATCAAAGTTTTGAATTTTCATTTCCGCTAACCAGCTATCAAAATAACTTTTGGGTTCAAAATCTTATCAAATAAATATTACCAAGTAAGTATTTCTGGGAGTGCCAAAAAGGTCGCGAAAATGTTCAGCACTCAGCAGAAACATTTGTAGTAACATTTTGTTTTTTGGTGTTCAAAGTCTTAAACCTTTTCTTCAAGTTCACGTGAAATGAGTTATGCAATACCACTAGGTAGTGCTCCGAGATGATAAACAGCCCAGTTGACATTTTTTAATTTGAGAAAAGTTGTCACTGTTTTTAAATTTTTTTGATAATAACTATGTCGGTTTCCTTCTGCTTAAACTCATCAACTTTTTTATATTAAAGTTTGGTTCATTATAAGCGACGGAATTATTAGCTGTCATGTGTAAAAGTTTTTGAGCTTCAATTTGCAGATGAAGTTTTTCCAACTTGAATGCAGTTTATTGCTCCTGTTCTTTTTGACAGTCTCCCTTCAGTTATGGTTTTTAGGTAATTTCGAGAGAAAACCGTCTCCAAAATTCTTGACTTTTGTTATGAGTTCTTTTGATATCGGTGATTCTTGAGTCATATGGTTTTTTAATGCCCATCTCTTGTGCTAACAAGATGACCCCACATTTTTCTGATTACCAAAAAACCCATTGTAAATGTCAACATGATGTTGAGCAAGTTTATGTTTTTGAAGTTTGAAACGAGTAAAAAGTTAAAAATTAACTAAATTACAGTGCATAAATTATGATATTAAATTGACATATAATGAAATTACTTAATGCCTTGGATATGCAAAATAATTCAATACAGATTTTTCCAACACATAATGTAATCACTTATAAGAATTCAAAAAATTATTCAATGTAATTTATATGTAGAATATTTAATTTTATATATTACTGCATTAACATTTAAAAGACTGATAATGTAATATTACCAATAACAAATAAAAAATATCAAAAAAAAAAAGTAATTAGAATATTTTTACATTAAAACAACTATTTTTTTATCAGAATCAAAATATAAATTAACATAATCATTGCATTGATTTATTATTTGATTTCAATTCTGCTGTTAAAATATCTCTTTTTATTAGTAAATACAATATACATACTTTAATTTTTCGACCATGGAACAGTAAAAAAAAAAAAAATCTATTCTGTAGAGTTTTACTTTAAAATACGAACACACACAAGAACAAAACTAAGAGTCCGATAGTCCAAAACTTAGACAAAACAAAAAAGAACTTCATTAAGAATCGCAAAGCAAGCAAAATTTTAGCTGACTCAGTTTCGACTTACCATTTTGAAAATATCATTTTAGAATGGGATTTATTTAATAACATTGATTGTTATTCGCTTAAAACTTTCTATTAATGATTTCCTTAATCAGATAATATTATAAATACTATCTGTTCTACAGGCTAGAATAAGTTTACATTGCGCAAAAATGAATTGTCAACAATTTTAAAAGGTATATGAGAATTTTTAGTAACAGAGTACAATTTTTTTTTTAATGAAAAAGTAATTACGATTTATGTTTTCCTGAGAAAATAAGTAATGACAAGGATGGTTATTCAATAAATATAAATCACGTTACATATCAATGTGTAATAACAAGAGTTATTCCATCACTTCTATTTAAAACAAAACGAAAGTAATTCGATTATTTTTCCTAGGATTAGTAATCACATTTGTACAAACAAAACAAACTCTTACCGGATGAGTCTATTTTTTACTATTTATCTGCAGTGAGGATTTAATAACAATCCTAGGGGACAGAATTGACAATCATAATGAAGAACAGAAGTTTGCAAGATGATAGGAAAGTTATTACTGAGCAGTGCTGAATGAATTTTTCTTAAATTAACCGAAAAGTTGGGTGCCAGGTTCAAAGTCGATAATAAGTTTAACTATGATGGTTCAAAGTTATGTCACAAGTACTTACTGCATTTTTAGTTGTATATGGCCAAATATCAAACTTTAATAATAAAATGAAAAGAAAGGTGTGACATTTAACATTACAGGACATTTCTGGGTTTCTACTTGGTCAATATAAAGAGGGCGCTACTGATGCTCTCCAGTAGGTATTGCCAGATATTCGAAAGGAGCGGCTAGCCTTTCGAATTCTTATAAAATGAATGCTATATTGCTACATTTACATGATACATTTTAAATAAAAATTTTAATTTCATTAAATTTTTTCATGATTTATATTGCTTTCTTTTAAAAATAACTGATTACTTTTAGTTATCTTTTTAAATGGCACACTTCTTTTACGTTAGCATTTCTTTTTAACGCACATAACATCTCTACGACATTAAAGTTATTTAAGAAAACAAATATAAAAAAAAAAAAATGGTGTTAAAAAAATTAAAATTTTAAAAATTAATTCTCAGGTATACTTTTATCATAATCCAAAGATAAAAAATAGATTTCATAATATTTCTGCTTATACTACCAGAATAAGCTGAAAATGACTCACTGATTTAACTCAATAATAGGGTTAAAAACCTAACCTAAACACTATATATGTAAAATAGCTGTATTTATGAATGACGCTATAATAACACTAAATTCGCTTTTATGTTTCCCAGGTATATGCCTTGGAAGCTAAATTATAATTTTTTAATTAAGGCCACCCTTTTATTCAAATCAGTAATAATATATGCTTAAGTTTATACTTTTTCACTTATCTCTTCGAAATAAAAGTATTATTATACAAAAATAATTAAATATTGAAATAATAAATTAATTTATAAAATATAGATAATTTTTAACAAAATTATTATTCTACAAAACAAGAGTATTTTTAATTTTACAGATTTCGATAAACTTTATAGGAGAAACCAAAGTTAATTTTGTAATTATATCGCTGAGTTTCAGCGGAGTTTGAACTTATTTTAAAGATAAGAATGTTTCAAAAAAAAGTGCGTTATCAAGGTATGCAGTCTAAGTTTATTAACTAAGTTCCTTAAAAATGTCGAAAATATTAAATATCTATTCAAAAAGCTGCTAAAGAATTGTTTAAGCTTTTATATTTCCTAAATATTACAACAGAGCGAAGAAGATTCCTGTGAAAGCAGAATTGTAAATAATTCAATGTTTATATATTTCAGTAAATAAAATATATTTTTAAACTATGATTTTTAAATATAATATACAGATAAATATATTAATAACAAAATAAACAGAATATTTGACATTGAAATACTTTAATTCCTATGAATGCAAAACATTATTTCCAATTTTTTAAAATATTTCATTTTTCATTCTTCTTTTAAAATTTTTTTATCTTAAAATATAATGCATTTAGAAATACTTAATATTATACAAAGTACTAGTTAACGGCTAATTCTTATGACACGTTTTAGTAATGGTTATTAGTAAAAGTTAATTATTACTTGATAAAAGACTTTTTGTTTGCAAAAGAGCTTAAATTATCTCCTATATGATGTTGCAATGTTTGTAAATCTCTTTAAGTTCATATTCAAAACTCTTTGTAAGCTTATTATAAAATATATATCATATATATATTATAATAGCTTATATAAAATTAAGAAAAAGCCTTACTTAGACGTATAATTTTGAATCTTTTAAGACACCGTTGAAAATATGTTGTTTTAGTGTATTATATCAAAGTAAAGACAAAAAAACAATATATTTATTTCAAATACAAATAGAATAATACTACATATGCAATAGTAAGTACAAATATGATTTATAATAATGTATTTATATAAATAATACTTGCCGTAAAGCATATATTTAACACTTGCAATATGTTATTAGCACACTATTTAAAATTGCTTATTTTTATATAGCTGATAGGCACACATGCTTAAAACCGATATATTTGCTATGTAATTAATTAGCTTTATGCATAGCCTGGCGAAAGTATTTCTTCATCTAAAAAAATGCTTATAAATTCTAAATGAGATTGGTACACTCTTTCTAAATAATGATTTTTAAATAATAAATGGTGTTTCAATTAGTTTTCCGTAGTCAGAACTGACTTGCAAAACTTTGCTAATTTAATACTTCAGCTAAAAGACTGTTTCTGAAGTTCTCTATTACATCTCTCTTTTTTTGTCCTCATATTTTCATTGAAATATTTTTACCACAAAAGATTTTAACAGGTTTGCAAATTCAAAGAGTGGTAAGTTTTCATAAAAATAGGTATATTTATTAGTTTTAAACATTTTTATAATGTTATACTACTTGACAACACTAAATTAAATCTAATATCAGATTATCATTTTGCTAATGGAAAAAAAAAAAAAAAAATCAAAGCTTGCAGTGTTGTCAGTTGTGCAGCTGGATTGTAACTGGGTGTGGTTGGGTTCATACTTGAAACACAGGTTTGGGAATTCACAGGTTTATTTACATAGGCACAAACAGCACACACGTACAATTAAAACATACAATATTTAACACTTTAAAAGACATATAAGCTAACTGTTGCACAGTGTTGCGTTGAATATATTTTTCTCGAGATGAGATGACAAACTAAACGTTTCTCCAATGAAGCGCCAGTTGTGCTGTATTTCCTCTCGGGTGAGAGTCTCGAGGCCTACTGACAATTTGTCCTGAACCCCACAGGGAACGCTCTTGTAGTGCGTAGGAGGAAACACAGTTACAAGCTTTGTTGCATCCTTCTAACAATATAATATATCTGTTTATTTTTATAGAAGATATCATTCGATATGTTGGCTCGTTATTTTTATAATACAGTAATAATCTGCATTTTATTTATTGTTAGATAAATTAAAATTTTGTTATTTTTGTTAGTTAGTAAACGATGTATCCCATAATATTATTTATCTTGCAATAACAAAATATTTCGTAGTTATATTTGCTAAATATTAAAGTTAGTCGTTTCACATTTGATGATGCATCATTTCTTCTTGTTAATATGTTTTTAATATTATTACTCGGCGAGTATAAAATTTTACAGTATGTTTTGACAAGAAACATTATGAAATTGTCAGACCACACAGAAGGAATTAGCACGAAGGAACATATGTTTTAATTCAACGCACAATGAATCTTAACGTGAAATACGAAATTTAAATCTTTGAAGATTAATATTAATTCTAGAAAAAATGCTATTACTAGTAATTATTCAGTTTTGAATAACACTAATAATGTTAAAAACAATTTTATTTACAGTGTACCAGATTTTTCAGTAAAAAACTTTAAAGAAATATTTCTTAATCACAATTGTTTGTTAATCACAAGTGCTTGGTCTGATGTCATTCGCTACAAGAATAGTAGAATTGCTGATTGAACATTTCCTAAAATACACAACAGAGCAACTGTTGCACTAACTGCATTAAAATGTTACCACTGCAATTTGTTAAGAAGTATTCTTAAAGGTGGCATTTTATGTAGTCACACTTCTTAAGGAAATATTTTTTAATAACAATTGTTTTCAAGTGATTCGTCCGATGTCGTTCGCCACTAGAATAGCGAAATCAGCATTACCGAAGATTCACAATAGGACACATGTTACACTGACTGCATTAAAATGTTACCACCGCAGTTTGGTAAGAAGTATTCTCAAAGGTGGGATCTTTAGTGGCCGCATTTTTTAAGGAAATATTTCTTAATCTCAATTGTTTGTTAATTCCAATGCTTAGTCAGATGTCATTCGCCACTAGAATAGCAGATTCAGCATAACTGAAGATTCACAACAGGGCACCTTTTAAAATGTTACCACCGCAATTTGGAAAGAAATATTCTCAAAGGTAGCATCTTGTGTGTTCATACTTTTCTCTTTCTCAAACACGAAGGAATATTTTTCGGTCTATAAATTTATTTCGCTCATCTCTGGCACTACACGAGAACTTTAGATTAGGTTCGCTTGTTGGGTTTCTTCGCTGTTTAGGAACCTCAAGCTTTATCCTCCAGGCTGCTCCAAATCAATATGTTTCGTAATTTATCTTTATTTCTTTATATTTAAATTAGTTTTCTAGAGAATAAGGTAAATATTCTTGCTGATGAACTTTTAAACGTGTATGAGTGACTATCGTATAAGTATTTTACCTCGCGGTTATATTTAAATAGCCTAGACTAGTATAAGTCTCTCTTAAGGGTACGAGACTAACTTTTATTAATATATAACTCTAGAAACTATCCTCTCTTTTCTGTCGTATATGATGAAATACTCTCAGCAAATTAAGCCACCTTATTACGTTTTATCGATCAAAAGAGCCCTTGCAAGCACCACTTCCCTCTCAAAAGATATATAATTTAACTAATTATCTGATCCTTAGCATCTTCTAAAGAGGAAATAGTTTATTAATGATTACCTGAAGCAAAACCTGTATCTTTAATATCAGTTTTTTTTTAAAAAAGATGTCCTTTTGTATTCATAAGCTACATTTTGCCAATATCATCAACGATTCATCAAATATTTGCGAAATATATTACGATCTTCTTGTTTGTAGTCGTACATAAATAAACTTGTAGTTAATTAAAGTGCGAGGAAGAAATAAGAAACGAGATATTTCTCCTTAATGGAAAATGCTGGAGATATATAAGTTTTCGTGCTTTCTTGTTCATGTTTTGCTGCTGCTATATTTTCCAAGAAATTGCATTTAAGAAAAGTAAAATGTGTTTATGTAATAAGACGTTGAAATTCTGATAAGAATGATGCTTTTATTTAAATTAGTCTTCATAGTAAAATGGAAAATTCAAAATTTTTCGAAATAAGGTTATTTATATAATTAAGTTTTCTGTTGTTGTTTTTCAAAATTTGATTTCCTCTGAAATTTTCAGCTAGATTATAATGGCAAGTAAATATGAGTTTCATAAAGTTCATTATTCGTTTTCCTGAGAGAATGAGTTTGAATAACAAGTTATTTTTGTTTGTGTTATGTTGTTGTTTTGTTTGTTTTAATGAATCAAAATGAAGTGCAGTCGAGTCACTTTATATGAGCATAAAATGAATACACATAAATATGATTATGTCCATCTTGTGATCTAGTGATGTTAACTAGTTAAGAGAACAAGCGTTTGATTCACGCTCGTCCTCTTACACACTATGGTATTTGCTGTGGAAAGCGAGTAGACTTGGTGTTGATAGTGACGGAGTGTTTGCATCAACAGTAAGACAGTCTGGTTATGAGTTTTTGTATTTGTGTTAACATGACATTCAAATTTTAATATCAAATATTCCTTAAAAAACCTCATGGAAGCATCACTCCTCTTTTCCGTTTTCAATCAATGTTCAAACTTTGCAAAATATCTGCTGTATCAGTGGCAAACAGAAACTAATGCATTTCTAAATGAGATAATGCAACCAATTTAGATAAACTTGAAATGGCACAAAAAAAAAAGGTTTATTAGAAATTCAGGAAATATATCTAATCTTATCTTAACATTTTATTTAATTTTATTGAAAGATATTTTTTTTTTTCATTTATGTGATCATATTCTCTATTAGTCAATATCCAGAAATTTCATCTATTAATCTGATTTGTATGGTGAACTGGTTCTTCATAAGAAGAAATGGTTTTACCCTTGCGTTTTACTGTTTTTACTTTTAATGTGTAAAATAACTTTGACAATCTAATCAATTGTCCAATATTGCTAAGATGAGTTTATTTGTCACACAACTGGTGATATCCGAAGTTATTGAGATGAAGGTGATATTAAAAAAATAATTCAGTATTGAGTGAATAATCAATAAGAAGAATACGGTGGTCAAATTTATAACAAAGGGAATGTTGTTTTTTTCGGAATAAATTGTTTTTCTTTGGTATATTTTTCCAAACATTTGACTAAATAAATTCCTTGTAATATAAAATTAACAAAGACTAAATTTACGAAATTGAGGAGACCACCAATTTTCCTCTCAGATTTATAAGCTACTTATGTTTTCACAGGCTATTTGCGTTATGAAAGAATTAGCTGCCATTGTTTCAATCCGTTTTCCAATACGTGCAAAGGATAATTAACACTTTAAAAAAATAAATATTAATTATCATTACTTGTTACTAATTATCTCAAAGAATATCAGGAAAACTGAAATCTGCATAATGTGAACAGCATTGAAAAATACCTATAAATGAATACCTGAACTACAATGTTTATTTACATTTATATTTATACCAATTTATCTGTCACAAATACTCGGCATTTTTGTTATACAAACTATTACGATGTTTATTCGATATACATAATGGATTATGTCTTGCTTAAAAAGCAAATTTAAAATAAAATTATTACCTTTAGCTGAACTGTTATTGGTATAATTATTTATTGTTCTTGAGATCATGAAAATTTTACAAATTAATAATTACATTTTTTCATAAAAGTCTAATTTTGGTAAAAAGGAAAAATGTGAATTTTTGCAAAAATATTTAAATGGGTTTTAATAAAGAATGTAACCCCGTAAGATGTAATGCGTTGACACTGACAACTAGAGGATATTTGAAAAACAAAAAAGCATTATATGGAACATTCCTTGTTTCATCTCATTTAAACTCGTAGAAGATGAACTGAGGGCAGACATCTGTCGTCTAAGGCAGTCGACCAAGGGGTTCGATGTGATTAAAGTTCTGGAATTGATACAAAGGTTTATTGCATTTGTTCCATTCTTCGATATTTAAGTTCTTTTGACAAACCTAGCCCAATGAAGTTGGATGAAAAAAATTATACGGAAATAAGAAATCCAGGACAGTTATCTCCTTTTGCATAATATTATGTTTCGTTATTCATCAAGTATGTTATTTTTAAAAATCCTATTTTTTTAGAATAAGTGTATAATTTAAAAAAAATCTTGTTAAGAAGTCCCAAGAAATATTTAGTCATGGATTAATTGTGGGAAATGGAAAATAGGCGTGATTATTCGAACTGGAATGTATATTCCTTGGTATAAAAATTTTTCTTTTAATACAAACTGTAATTTCTGGTACATGTTGTTGAATAATTTTTGGCGCATTTCTATGAAAAAAGAACGTTAATAAAAATTTAATATACACATTACATAAAAATTTTTTGTGACTTGTCTAAAATTTTGAAATTTTTTCTAATTATATCTAGTTATATAATAAACAAAGATATCAGATTTAGATAGATTTTATCAGATTTATGCCATTGACAGAAACAAATACTTCTGCATATTTACAAAAAATGAACTCTTTTAATTAAATAATTACAAATTTTAATTAAAATATAATTAATTAAATTAGTTAGTTAAAAAATTGGAACACGTTTTCCATTTACAAATACGCACATCTGTATTAAAACATTAATGGAATGGTTATTTTTGTTTTCAGCATCCAATTTTGGTATATAACGTTAACACTTTTGCAAGAAAATTAATCGCAACCAAGCAGTTAAGTGGTGAAAAAGGGCAGAAAATGCACGCTAATGTATTTTGAACGATGAAAGTTGGGGTTGCTCAGAGGAAAGTAGTTAGTAATAAGGAGTGATGAATAAACAAATAATATTCTCAAGATAATTTCCTTGATATATCAATTTAAGCCATTTTTAAAGATGGAGGTACGTTAAAATAATATTTTAAAATTATACAAATATAATAATTCATATATTAAGACAATTTATTTCTCAAAAATGAGAATTCATTTGAAATAATATTCATTCATTTCTATACATTAATTATCGTTAAAATAATATTTCGGTTAAATTTTAGTGTCAGATTAAAAAATATACATAGATTAAAAGGTTTTAGAGACCAATAAATAAAAAAAATATATAGCCCATGAAATTATAGAAAAATATAATTTTTTATTTATTTATTAAAGAATTTCAAATAGCGAATACTTAATTAAAAATGAAGAAAATATAAATTGTTGTGTGTTGTACCTGTGACACCAAAGGGGAGAGATATAATGTAGTAAACCCAAACGTGGATAATACTGAATCTGTCATATAAGCAGTGAATGTGAAGTGCCCAGTATTAGAGACATACATCTAATATTATACTAAGGGCAAACTAATAATTTCTGATATTACTAAATTCTATAGCTTTTAATTAAATATTTAGATAAATATCAAATAACGAAACCATTTTTCTCTCATTCCTACTAAATTTATATCTTATGAAGCTCAATTACTTCTTAATTCAAGCTAGTTTTCCTTAAATTTCAAAACTTCTCAATATTGAAAAAATTCTGGAGCAGTGAAACTATAAAATAGTCACGGTGTTTAAAGATTTAAATTGTATTAAGAAACTTATATTATGTTTTAATGCTAAATAAGTGAGAGCATGCCACTGCTTAATTTGCACATTTCCAACTATGTATTTTTTTAATTAGAATACTTTTGAAAAAAGATTTTTACTCTAAATGTTATTAACTAGCAGCAATTTGAATTTTTATAATTTATTTTCATATAATTACCGTTAGACTGAATATTAGAGCTGATTTTTAAAAGCTCTAACTCCATCCATTTTAGTGTGTAAAAAATAAGTGATATTGTTCTACTATCTCAAATTTAATCAATGTGATGTTCAATATTCAACAATGTCTATTTAACAAAACACACTTGAGTAAAAAATGAAAATCTCTTTTCATCACTTATTTAAATTTGTGTAAGAAACATTGCATTCTGAAAAGGATCTAAGGCTTCATAATTATGTAAATACACTTGAACATTTTATCTTGCAATACACTATTTCTTCTGAAATAAGATGCCAAGTTTACTGATTCTAATTAAAAGTACTATTTTGATTCCGCTAAAAGCTTAAGAGGTAAACTAAACATACAATACTCATTTATTTATTTCAATACCCCTTTTATTTGTAAAGAATGTATCTAACTCTAATTTTAGTTAATTAAATCGTTTGATAGCATAAAATAATAAAAGTCTTGAAGGCATAACAGTTTACTCATTAAATAATTTCTGCACAGAGTTTCGAGTTATTTAATTAAATTCTGAAAAGTTTCGTTATTTAATGAAAGTGTATCTTAAAAGCTATTTCTATAACATTTTACGGAACATTTATAACACGAAATAAAGGTTTATGCTTAATTTAATTTCGTGGATTTATTATAAAAGATTGCAACAATAATTGCATTTTATTCTTAATCTTCAAGTGTTGTTTTAAATTAAATATTTTTTTTACGAATAATAAAAAATAAAATGTCTTCGTTTTTAATTTATATACAGATTCCGATGCAAATTGTTTACTTTAGAATATACAAAAGATTATTTAAAAAATATTTTTTGAAACATTATAAACAAACAAATTATGTACAAACGAATGTACAAAACATTATGTACAAACAAATGTACAAAACGTTATGTACAAACAAATGTACACAAAACGTTATGTCCAAAATGTCTAAAAATATTACATTACCAAATTGTTTTAATGAGAAAAATTATTTCCTATTCAATACGTTTACAGGGAAAATTTGTTTGAAATGTATAACTAGGGAGGGAATATTGTATAAAATTTAATTCTAAGACTATGCTTTGTAAATAGGATTCTAAGACAGTTAATAAGTACAATAATTAAAAATAAATTTTAATCATCTTCCTTCTAAAACATTCAATCCTTTATATGAAGTGGCTAATCTAATTAAAAGAACTACAACACATCTAGCGGTAGCTGAGGAAATTAGAATATTTATTAATGCTCTTTTAACTTCATTACTCTAATGAAATTTATCAACGCTAATAAGCACATAAAACAGCAAACTTTCGAAAAAGAGAGACAAAATAATGAACTAAGAAAAAAATATCGATAATTGATTTATTAGTAATGTAATTTTGAAGGCAAACATGCGCAAACAAATAAATATTCATATTTAACTGATTCATTTTAATTGAGTACATCAAAAAATCGCGAAAGTGTTAAAACCAGAATGTGAAGCAAATGTACTGCCGCAGTATTTAAAAAAATAGAGAATTCAGATGAAACAATGCCTCTATTTAATTCAGATTTATCATTTCAACAATTATTTATAAAAATCCCATCTCAAAATTCTTTTTCTTTTCTGTATTATTATCAATATTAACTTTAGGTTATCAATTTTACTCAATTATCTTTAATTAAACAGTTTTAACTGCCATTTTCAACTATTGTTGAAACTGAATATTGTTTTATATCTATTGTTTATTTAGCTTTAATTGATTTTGGAACAATGTTTTCTTTAAAAAGTTGCATCAACTGTATTTTATTGAATTTTATAAGAATTTAAATATTTTATTATTACTTGGATGTTATATAATCATCGAGTTGTTTCCTGTTTACTAATTTATTTCGTGTCCTCAAACTCTTTAAAGCATAAATACATCTATATAAATTGTAAACGAGACCAAAATCTGCATGTTATTTTGTGAACTAAAGAAGGTGTACTGTCAAGTGTAGTTGGTTTATGAATTTAATTTTATTACTGTAGTATTTCTTCCTTTATAAGAATAACAGTAGAAAAGATAAATTAAAATTAATCTGGAATTTTTTTGAAATAAAGTAAATAAACTTCTTCCTTTGCTTCAGTAGGATTTTTAAAATTATATAATCGAGAGCATATAGTGGGAGTGATGAAATTTCACTAAAAACAAAATATTCTTATGAAAATGTTCTGCATTTCAGAAGGATGATGATAGATGATGCTTTGAATTGATGCAGATCACCGTTGAGGTTACGTATTAAATATTTAAAATTAATGGTCCGTGTTCAGTTGTTTTCAATAAATATTTTTAGTATATATATAAGAAACAGAAAATTATGTATTGGAGCAGACATACCACTTCTTGCAAAAACTGGTTCTAAATGAACAGATAAATAGAAAAATTCTATATTTTCTTGTTTTAATGGTCTGAATATCCTTAACATTATTTAACATATAATATTTTGCTATTTCTAATAAATGAAAATTTATTTACATTGGTCTATAAATTACATACTCAAAGCATTAAATATTGACTGAATATCAAAGGTGCGATTTAAGTACAAGTTAGACTCAGGAAAGTTCAGATAGTTATTAAAATAGTGGAATTTACATATTTCTATATATTATCCTAATACACAATGAAATCTTAGTGGACGAATTTTTATAGTACAGAGGTAATTAAAAAACATGTGCACCATTTATATAAAGATTACCATACATTTAAACTTCATTTTACTGTCATTCTTATGAACTTCGGACTAAGTGATCTTAGACATTAAGTCCTCAGAAAGTCATTAAATTTTTGCAAGTCTCATATTATGGCGGCCTTGGTTGTGGTATATATTAAAGTTTATTTTTTTGAATTAATGCCATATTAAATGTCTTTAATTTAATCTTAGGATCAAAAGGTAAATAATACACATGACAATTAAATCAATATTCGTATTTAGGTCTTTAAAATATCACTATACTTTACATTTAATGTGTGTAGCCATCAAAAAATTGCAGTATTAAAAGACAGATTTAACCATTTTACTTGGAAATTTTTACCCTCAGTGTGGTAATTATAGTCTCCACATAAGATGACAGGTTACAGAATGTAACTTGATCTTGACAAATTACAAAATGTACGTGGGGAAAGTGCGTGTTAAAATAACAGACATGAAAACCATTATATTATCTTGGGAAAAAGGAACATTGGAGATTAAAGTATCAAATGAGGTGTAATCTTTGTAATTTGACCATGGTTTTAAATTAGAATCATAAAAAATAGTAATTTATGGGAACAGAAACTTACTAAAGGGCCCACCCTGATATAAGTTATTTATCTGTTTGGTAATTTCAAGGAATTCATAGCAAAGTATTTACAATGCATCTTATTTTTGTCCAGTTTGTATCGAGTTATTAGTAATCTTGAACATGCAATATAAGCAATGCAATATGCAGTTTCAGTCTCATTGTTATTAACAATTTTAAATCAAGGAATTAAAAAATATTGAGGTGGGAACTTAATATAAATTTGCATCAGATATGATTTCAATTTAAACACAAGGATTATTCAAAATTAAATTAAAAATATTTTTATAACTCATATGCTTAAAACTAGTAATTCGTCTGCAAATATGCAACACAAAAAAAAGGATGAAAGGCGCGCTATTAAAGACATTCTCTACAAATTCAAATGAGCTCCTACCTACAATAGGAGTATAATAAACCATTTTTTGAATGATCAGCAGCTTGATATGGGGTTTCGAGATGGGACAAAAGTATCATTTCACGACCTTGGAAAGTTATAGGCAGCAGAAAAAAACGCCAATGGGCGATTGATCTATCGTCTTTCAGCTAAAAGATTGATGATACTAATTTAATGTTGCCGGATTCTTTCAAGATGACGTATTTATCACCGTCCTGAATACTGTATTCCGTCGACAGTTGCCCATCGGTGGCACCACTTAGATTGGTTTAAATAATAGAAAGACTTGACATCTCGCATCAATGGAGTCGCATCTTATTTATTAATGAAAGTCTTTTCAGTGTCACAAGCTATTCTCAACTACATTTGGTATGGATAGTGTTAGGGACATGTTTTATTCCACTAACACTTTTAGAAAAGTGTCCGTTATAGTTGTTCTAGTGTGCTCGTTTTTGACGTCTTATGGTAAACGAGGGAACTAAGCTCCAACTTTTCAACGGAGAGACTGATATCTGTGTAGAAATCTATGTTTTTTTTTGACTTATTTTATCAGCTGCCTTTTGAAACTTCGGAATGTTAGCTTAAAGAAATTTAATGGTACATTGTTATATCAAAAACTATTTTAAGTCAAATGCATTTTGATTTTTTTAATTTCAGCAATTTTAATACATATTTTTTTTTAATTTTTCTCCCACTTGGAGACGATTAATATCATATAGATTGGGACATTGTGAAGGTATGATCAGCATTTTAATAAACATGTTGTCAAAACACAGCTGCTTATCATTTTATTTATATATTTTTGATAAATTTAGTTAAACTAAAGTGCAATTAGTAAATAAGTTTCAAGAAAAAAAAAAAATCGTCATAAGCCTTTGTCAAATTTGTTGTTTAATGATGTGATTTATCGTTAGTAATTCTGTTACTCAATTTTTTGTAAAGTACAACAGAGCAAAATATTCCTTTGGAAGAGTGACAAACTCATCAATTTGATATGTAGTGTTTACGCTAAAGCAATTGCCTTTTTATGCCTTTTTACATGTTCTTCCCTAAATTGGAGACAAAAATAGAGTCTGTAAAAAGGATCAATCTAAAAGGCAAAAAGCCTTAAAATAAAACTTTGTTTGTTCAAGTCAAAAGACGTATGGTCAGCATATAACTACAATAAATACTTCAGCCAAGATACCAATTTAGGTGAACTTTTTACTGTCACACTCTTTCTCCAGTAATTGAAACGTCTGTGAATAGACGTTTAAAGCTTATTTTGGCGTCTGACTTCTTTGGCCCATTTCTTTCATGGAGGGATTTAAGGATTAAGAAACAATGCATAGAATTGTAAATCTAACTCTAAAAAGAGGTATTTAAAGTGAAAGGCAATTAAATGTATTTCGGCGGGGGCTTTTAAAAGTTGAAGCGTATAAAATGGAGTTAATTTGCTGTGTATAACATTTTTTGGGAAAATATGTTTGACAGCAATGACATTTACAAATAAAAACACGTAAAAAAGGTTTCTAAAAAAAATATATCGTCAGTCACGGTGATTTTAAATTAAGCTATAAAAATTTAACCTAGAAAATAAAAAAACACGAAAAGAAAAATATGATGTTTAATAAACCTAATTAGTGACAATACATGGATAAAAATTAAAACAGCTTAAACAAGAAATTTGCACTATTATCTTGTTAAATAGAAATAAAAAATGTTTTATTCATTTTATCCAGTTATTTAATGAACAATTTCTTTCACTTTTAACGTAAACACAAAAATGAAATTAAAATAATCTTATTAACACTTGATAAATTGCATGATAATTTAATAAAACATTATTATGCCAATTAATGAGGGAATAAGAAATTGAATATGTTAAGAATAAATTTTTGTGCTGCATATTTAACAAAAGTGTGATAAATGTATTCATTTTATTTTATTACTGATTTTAAATTATTTGATTAATAAATTATCTTTTATGATAATTATAACTATGGTGAAAAGCCATATCTTACAGTTTTGATGTTGCACAATTGCTCAAACAAAAAGAAGTTAAACATCAGCTAAACTTATTCTCAAAGCATTTGTATCAATCTAATATTGAAGATTGTACTATTGAATTTCTGTGCTATTGAATTAATTTATTTCTCTATAATATAAATGATATATAATGAACTTCATGCATGCATATTGGATAAAATTCTTTTTCTTTCTACATAGATCTTTCATTAAATCTCTGCTACATTATTACATCTTTATTAATCTATTTCCACATGGACTTTTTTTTTCTTTATAGATTAATTATTCAAATAAAGAACGGGATTGTTACAGTTATGCTTAAAAGTTATTTGAATATGGAATAAATAAAATGGGCATTTGAATAGAATGGGATTGTTATATCTTGTTATCAATTCCTTTCTAGTCAATTATATAGTTCAGGATTGGATTTATGTCTGTATTTTAACCATTAATTATATAATAAAATAACAGAAAATTTTTTGCTTCAACTCCCTATCCATAAAAAACCAAATAATGCAGAAAGAGGCACTTTGTATTGTTCCAATTTCTACCTAATTAATTTATCGCCCAATATTACTGTTATATATTCATCTATCAAATGAATTAAATTCTACTGAAGTCTTTATGTTATTATGTTACTACTATACCGTTTTATTCATTTTAATTATGTAATTAATTAATATAGAATGGAACTTCTACGCTTTCATTTTTTTTGAAGTTAATAAAAGGATGATGAGTGAGATTCTTGAACTTGCATTTTTTTATTTTTCAAATTTGTTGATTGATGTACAGTCGGGTCGTCGACTCATATTTCCAATTTATTTTGCAATAGTAGAATAAAATTAATTAATGGTCATAGACTCTTTTACGTAACAATGCATTCCCTTTAATTAAATGCATATAATGAAGTTATTTTATATGTCCTATGTTTTTGCAATTGAAGTATACAAAGTAAGATTCTTACATGTTGAATTTTTATTTTTAAAAAGCATAGTGAGTGGACTATTATATTGAAGAAAAATTTTATTATGTAATTTTATCTAGTTTCCAATATTTTAATATAACAAGTGATTATAATGATAATAACTAATTAATATCATAAAAGAATACATAGGGCATTGTAAAAGTATATGAAATGTTCACTCGAAAAAGTAAATATACGAATACTAAATATTTAGATAAAAAAAAAAACAATGATCAGAGTCTGACACTGTTTCTAAGTTAAATTAAATTGATAGTAATATACTTTTCGAAGTAAAAATGTAACTAGCCAATAACAAAGAAATTACGAAAAAAAGCTCTTGCTTTAACTGCACTATCATTTTATGTACAAGATATAATTATTTAGGAGAATAAGAACAAGTCAACGTGTCTGGCAATCGTTCGTTTCGTTACTTACTACTACTTTTACTGAGCAAATATTACAAAGTCAAGTTCGGGACTAGAAAAATGCTTTGTCCTTAAAAGCTTGTTTCTTTTTAAACCTTTCTCCTATAAAAGAAACTACAGAAGTAGAACAAAAATGCAAAAATGAATTGTGTTGCAAGCATTAAAAGCAATGATAAATTATAATTATAGTACAACGTACACATTTTTCTATTTGATTTGGTTTGGTTTTAGTTACAGATTTCTGATATTTTTCGTTTTAACGTTTGTAATGTGATGAGATTTAAAAACAGAAGGAAACTAATGAATAGTCTCCTTGAAATAATTACTTAAGTTATAAATTATGTGGTTTGTAAAAACCTGGGAAGTTAATTAAGATAATAAATTAGAATTTATACTAAGTTTTCTTTAAGTTTAGAATAAAATATACTAACTCCAATCAAAAAAAACAATTTTAATGAAAGAAATGTATAAATAATTTATGTAAAATATATATAACACCTATTTTCAGCTTTCGTAAGATAGAGTACATTCGAACCTAACGAATAACACTAAATAATTATACATGAATAAAATAAGACTAGACAAATCAGTTAAATTTTTGTTTTATTAATTTTTAAGATGAAAAATTTACTTACAAATATCAATATTTGATTCACACATACTTTGATTTCAGAAAAGTGTGTATAGAACTGAAATAGCCTTCGTGTGTCTTAAAATTCCGGAAAAAAATCCGTAAGAATGATTAAATGATCTTGAAAATCATATTTGCTTGATTCTTGAATTTAAAATAGTTGGTTTACGGAATTTAATTTTATTACTGCATTATTTCTCCTTTTATAATGAAAAAAACAACACTAAAAAGACAAATTAAAAATTAACTTTTTTTTTTTTGAAATAAACTTCTTCATTTACTCCACTAAAGTATTTTAAAACTACATAAGCGAGAGCATATAGTTAATAATGACTGCTGATGAATTTCATTAAAAACAAAATACTCTTTTATGAAAATAAAAAATGTTGCATTTCAAAAATGATAATGGATGATGCTTTGAATTGATGCAGATCATCATTGAAGTTACGTATTCAACCTTAAAAAAAAAAATAAATGGTCCATGTTGAGTTGTTTTCAAATATTTTTAATATGTATAAGAAACAGAAATTTATGCAATGGAACAGACATACCACTTATTGCATAGCACATTTCTAATGGAACAAATAAATAATGGAAAACCTATTTTTCTTGTACTAATTAATTTGAATGTTCCAACACTTATATTTAATAATATATAGTATTCTTCTATTTTTAATGAATCAAAATTTTGTTTAAATTGGTTCAAATTACTTTACTCAAAGCATCAAATGTGACTTGATTTAATTAGAAGACTAATTAATTCTCGGGTAAAATTTCGATAATTATTAAAATAGTGTGGAATTTCACAATTTCTATAAATTAGCTCAATACACAAAAGAAATCTTAAAGCAAAATTAAAATAGTTTTACATTATCCTCAACAACAAAAACTCTGAAAAAACTCAAATGCCAAATATTTGAGCTCAGTGGAGAAAATTTGATGTAAAAGCAGAATATTTTTCCATTATATTGATGATATCTTGAAATTCACAAGGAAGAAAACATGATAGAAACCTTATAAAAAGAACTTATTTGAATTTATAAAATCGAAATAATTATTTGACCTAGCTGCTAGATTTAAGCAAATGTTGATCAAAAATTATATAGCTCAAATTTCATTTTCCACAATATACGTGTAATAAATAAAACTATTAAAAAGCTTAAAAAATGGTATTCATACTTATTAATTTCAAACAAAGTATCTATATATTAATTGCTTTTGTAACATTTAAAATGATTTAAAGAATCAACGCCGTCCCAATAGAACCCACATGATACATGATTTGAAAATTAAAGCACCATTTTTTATCTTTTTAATCTTTTTAAGGCTTGTTTATATATTACACATGGGTTAGTGTGTTAGACATGGCATTTATTACTTTTAAAGAAAAATAAATTACTATTTTATTTATTATAGATGACCTTCCGCAGTTTAATTTTTTTATTAAATTGTCTGCCTAGCCCCCCATTCTTTTTATATACCATTTTGAATGATTGTCAAATACTGCAAAAGTTTTCTTTTAACTAGTATACCTTTCTTTGACCGAAAATCTTTAAAACAACCAAAAACTTAAAGTAAAAAAAACATATCTATCCCAATCAATCTACCGAACAGATTGTCCTTTTGTCTATTATTTTCACTTTACCTCCATGTTTCTGCCAGCATTCGATGCCACCCATGAAGTTGACCCAGATGTTCTAAGTCTATTGTATATCCCATTACTCCACTTCACTATAAATAACGGAGAGATAAATTTTTAATTCTGAAAGAAATTTCATAAAGCAATTCTTCGAAATATTGCCTATACCTGCATTTTCGTATAATCAAAAGGTAAACTTGTACTGAAAACTATACTTGTATACATGTTTAAAATATACTTTGTATACATGTTTAAAATATACTTGTATACTGAACAGTATATAGTGTATTCTTATTTTGTAAATATACTTTTATAACCAAAAATAACTACTGAAGTAAACCAATATTTACTTTAAAATGAAGTATAAATGTTTGTGAATATATTTAGTTTACATATTAATTATTTATAATTATGAGATTAATTATGTCCCTTTTTAATTATTATGATAATGATAATTTAAATAAAGTTTGAATTTAGTCTACGAATAAGAGTACAATATTTAAAAATTTCTTATCCTAAATAACTAGAACAATAATATTTTCCAAGAATGAACTCAATAAGAATTTTGTGTTTCATAACTTCACGAGATGTTTTCCTCGAGTTTTATACCATTTACTGCCTGTAAATATATCTAGAAATCTGACACTGGTATGGATTAACGTAAAGTCTTTTTATTACATGAAATGACTTACATGGGACTCAGATGAGGGGATCTAGAGGAGATTAATCCCAACACTAGCTGCTTATAAAGCTCCTATATATCCACTGTTTGATTCATTGATGTAATGAAATCACCGAGGTCCAGTGCTCAATATTCTTAAGCTATTAATATCAATAAGTCTTTCGCTTCTTGTAGGTCTATCAATAATGAACAAAAAAAAAAAAAATAGCAAACCGAAACAACAAGCTATTTGCTTATCATTTCTCTTAGCGATGTGTATAACAGGTGGGCTGAAAAGTTCATAGGCTGCCACATAGATGGCGCTACTAGTATTAAAACCATATGAATTTTAGTTACCTTCAAAAGACACGTGTATAAATTTGACAGCTGTTGCACTATTAGTATGTGAGTTATAACATTTTTAGTGTTCATCACGTGCAGTCCACTCGGCTGACTAGTAGCGCCATCTATGTGTCAGCCTACGAACTTTTCAGCCCACCTGTTATAATTCCTCCATTATTTTTTTTTTTACTATCATGTAATCGTGTTAGAGTAATGTAAATTTCGTCACATTATAATTTGCATTTATAAATATTACATTATATATTCGCAATAAAATAATATACCACCTTTTACAATTTATGACTAAAGACTAAAAACCTCATCAATTTTAAATAACAAGCAGTCAGTTTCTCGTTTCATTTTATATTAGTTCGCAATTTTGTCATGCTCTTTTCATCTAACAATGAATAATCAATAAAAAAAGATTTGTCGGGATTCATATTAATAAACATACTTTTTTATATCTTTTTTAAAATAATGAATGAATGAAAATGTATTCTGAGACAGCCTCCATCCACTTCGGAATAATTTTTTTATTTCATTTCACATTGGTATATGCAAATTTTAATTCAAGTGGAAATCTCGATGCTAAATTAACATTTCACCAATAAACTATTACAATAAGTCATTTATTTTAAAATTCTTTAAAAGATGTGAATTCTGAATTCCGAAAAAAATGAGAATTCTGAAACAAAGTATCTGCATTTCAATCAGCTGTGTGTTAATAAATGTAGATTTTTGATGCTTGGTTAAATATTTTCTTGACGTACTCAGTGGTAAGTAAATATTTAAACAAACTCTGTGATTAATGTTAATAAAGAATCTTTTAATTTACAATTTTATTTCATTCCCCTACAGTATGCAAATTTTGTCATCCCTTTTACATGCACTAATTAATAAACTTTGAATAATTCGTGAATCAATTTAAAACACAGTTCGAAATTAATTCAGTGAAAATTATAACAATAAAAAAAAAGATGTAGGATTTTCGCTTCTCACGATATTTTCTCAGACATAAAGAACCCATTAAATGAGTTTTCGAATATACTACTTTTGTTATTGAAATCGTACAGAATCGTCTTGTATATAAAAAATAAATATTAAACTTGCATTCATCTTTAGGGACTTTTGTTTGTAATGTTTAATATTAAGAGAATATTTCTATTTCAGCACTTGTTGTTGAGGAACGTATTTGTGTAAAGGAAGTAAAAAAAAAAAAGTCCCTTGTGAATTAATTATAAATATTCTTTATCACAGAAAAATGTTTAAATATAAAGTATAGATAGAAGAATATATATATATAAATTTATAACGAAATTAAAATATTTTTTAAGTTATACTTATAACGTTATATTTGATGTTTATATGACCGAATGTCTATGTAATATCTATGTCTATGTTATAACACCATATATAGTATTGTAGCTTTAATACACTTTATCCAAGTTTTAATATCGAAACAGTTTGAAATGAGCATACTTGGAAACTAGTAGAGATCTTTTAAGAATACTCCAAGTTATTATAGCTAACATCAACTAATGGATAAAAGGAATTAATAACAAATGAAAAGAATATTAACTTTAAGCTCTATTCTTTCTGTATATATATATTCCAAAATGTATTCTGAGACATTCGCTGATTTCACACATATTTGAAGGACAATAACCCTTAAGTTAAAATTTAATTTAACCATGGTCTTATAGAGATTCAACGCTAAGCTATTTTATGGAAGGCAGCTTATAGGTTTTAAGTGTTAGATAAGGAAAATGATTGGAAAGTATTATTTTTTGGAACTTCTAAATACTATTCACAGATTTATCTGATTTTTTTTTATCTTGAAGAGAGATTTAAAAAATATTTATTAAAACTTTTAAAATTGTTTTCAAAAGTAAAATTTAACTTGACTTGGTGGAACATAATCCAGGAATTAAGGAGTAAGTGAAAGAATTATTATCATATATTTAAGATAGCATGCAATATTTTCAGCAAAGTAAGAGTTTAAACCAAAAAACCTTTTTTATCAATATCGGAAATCTTTAGGAATTCAACATTCCCAGATCCACTGCGTCAAGAGTGTGCCGAGAGTATGAAATTTCAGGCATAACATCCCACCATGGACAGAGCAGGGGTCGACAGCCTGCACTTAACGACCGAGACCGGCGACGTCTGCAAAGAGTCGTAAATTCTAACAGACAAAAGCAACACTGCGTCAAATAACCGCAGAAATCAATGTGGGACGTACAAGAGACTTTGTCTGTTAGAATTGTGAGGAGAAATTTGGCTTTCTTGGGCTATTCCAGCAGAAGACCGACTCGAGTGCCTTTACTGACAGAACGACATCGCTTGCAGCGACTCTCGTGGGCACGTGAGCATATCGGTTGATCCCTAGATGAATGGAAAACCGTGGCCTGGTCCGATGAGTCACGATTTCAGTTGGTAAGAGCTGATGGTAGGGTTCGAGTGTGGCGCAGACCCCACGAAGCCATGGACCCAAACTGTCAGCAAGGCACTGTTCAAGCTGGTGGTGGCTCCGTAATCGTGTGGGCTATTTTTTTCATGGCATGGACTTGGTCCTCTGGTGCGACTGGACCGAACAGTGACTGAAAATGCTTATGTTCAGCTACTTGAGATCACTTGCAGCCATTCATGGACTTCATGTACCCAAACAACGATGGGATTTTTTATGGATGACAATGTGCCAGTGTCACCGGAGCCACAACTGTTCGCGATTGGTTTGAAAAACATTCTGGACAATTCCAACGAATGATCTGGCCACCTAGATCGCCCGACATGAATCCCATCGAGCATTTATGGGACATCATCGAGAGGTCTGTTCGTGCCCAAAATCCTGCACCATCAACGCTTTCACAATTATGGACATCTATCGAGACAGCATGGCTCAATATTCCTGCAGAAGACTTCCAACGACTTGTTGAGTCCATGCCACGTCGAGTTGCTGCACTTCGTCGGGCGAAAGGAGGGCCGACACGATATTAAGAGGTATCCTATGACTTTTGTCACTTCAGTGTATATAGTATATTGTAGCATTGTAGACATTGTAGGAATATCTACAATACCTTATCTAACACTTAAAATCTATAAGCTGCCTCTCATGTGTATATTTTCAACTTATACATTTAGTACCTGAATTCATAATATGCCCAATTTATAATTTTTTAAAGAATGCAGCAGTAGATTACGAATTGTAATTAGTAGCTTTTTGTCTGAGTTCAATTTTTATCCTTTAAAAATCGTTGATAAAGAAAATTGAGTTTATTTTGTAAATATATAGCGTAATATAGTTTCTCAATAATATGATGAGGTGATTATAATATTTTCCCCAGTGTTTTCTAATTTTTTATTTTCCCATTGTAGAAGAAAACTTTCTTTTGTATTACTTAAGCAGGATTTGTATGTTTATCTGCCTCTGTTTTTCATGAGAAATAGACCTACTTTTGTTCAATTATTTAGGTAAATGCATGTGTCTTTGAGTATCAAAAGATTTTCTCATTTATTTTGTGATAATTGTAATATGCTTCTGCAAAATTTGATGAATCCTGTCTTTTAAGTTTTTTTAAACTGTGTTAACTGTTTCTTTATTTTTATTGCAGATCTACTCAAATTTTTTTGCAATTGATTTCTTTAACGATGTATTGTCTGTTGGTTTTTACGGAAAATGTTATTCGGAAACAATAGCAACAATAATTGCAATTTTCAGATTTTTTTTTTCCTTGTAAGGGTATTGATATGTCTTTTTAATTTTACATTTAAGAAAATTAATACCATATGTTTTAGACTTTTTATTACGGAATAAGAATGCCCGTTTTCCAAAAGTTCAAAAATATATCTTTTAATCTAAAGTTTTTACATGCAATAAATTTAAAGGTGAGCGCGCAATATTCTCCAATCCAGTACTACGCTTTATCAAATGTTTTTCTTTTCTTCAGCAGCATTTAAATTTCTTTAATCCATCATCAAAGTCGGTTTGTGTATACAGTACATGTACGTAATACATGTAATGTGTTTTTTTCTATATACTTTATAATTAATAAGTAAAAATAACGGAATACTTAAACTTGTCAGATTTGGAAAACTTAATTCCAAATATAATTAAGCAATTCTCAGTGAAATGATAGCAAAAATAAATTATTCAGTTGTATAATTAAAAAATTTTAATACAGTTTGCATGATTGAAGAAACAACTTATTTCTATATGAACTGCTTGAAATTTAAGTTCTTAAAATAGTGAATTATTCAGAAAAAAACAGCATTAAAAAGTGCTTAGAAAATTTATTTTCTAAGCTACTGGAAAAAACTGTATGATATACTCCAAAATTTTTTATAAAAATGCATTTTATAAAACCCTTAACGTTATCTTGAAAAGTTGTTCATTTTCCCTAACCGTAATCGAATTCCCGAAGTACTTTCAAATCTTAACCGAAGACAGTTGATGTGAGAAAAATTTCTTGGCTGTCTGCTACACATTTCGTCCCATTCTTAATACAGGCGATGTCTAGCCAGTAAGTCCTTTTCGTTTTTGTTGATTTATGAAGATCGTATCCCGTTTCTTTTTATGACACATGGTTTTCTCGTAATAATAATATTTTTTTTTTTTTGCCTTCTGCTAAAGAGTGTGGGTGCCAGTATCGATTTATAGTGTGGTGAACTGGATGATTATTTTGAGTATGCTAGAATATCGGTCAGTGTTAGTTAAACTAGTTATGTTTGTCCCTTTTTTCAGGATATTTACAGCTATGTATTAAAACTTGGAAGACTTTTTTTCTTAACATATGAGATTTCAATTATTTAGTTCCCATAATTTTCCGCCAATGAGCGAGAAGGTAGTGATTAGCAGAGGTTTAGTAAAAGCCACAAGTTTAATATCTTTTTTCCTGAAGGTATCATTTGAATAAAACAAATATTCTTTTATTGTAGGTTCTTTTTTAAATAATAACCCATATCTGGAAAACATGCGAGAAAAATCAGTAAAACATAAATATCGGTCAGTATTAACTTGGAGAAACTAGTTATGTTTGAAGAAATGGTACTTTTGTAAGGATATTTACAACTATATATTAAAACGTCGAAGCGGTTTTTCTTAAGATCTGAGATTTTAATTAAATAATTCACAAATTTTTTTCCCGAATGAGAGAGAAAGTAGCGATTAACATTGATTGAGTAAAAGTCTCAAGTCTAATATCTTTTTCGAGGAAAGTACCATTTCAATGAAACAGATATTCTTTTATTGTAACAGATATCATTTTTTAAATAATAACCTATATTTGGAAAACGTTCGAGGAAGAATCAGTAAAACATCAATATAGTGACAATGATCATTTAAACCTATTCAATTCAGAAGTCCTATTTAAGTAAGAATGAAGACTTCTAGAACTTCCTTCCATGAAATATACTTAGTTCAGTTTCTGCTATAAGCCTTAATTAAAAGGTATTATTTTTCTATATTTGTATTTTATTAAATGTTTCATTTAATTTAATACTTTGGACAAACTTTTTTTTAACAATCATTGATTTATAAGATATTAAAATAACTATTATTTGTTAAAGAATCATTTTCTTTTCAAATTTGTACTGCATGGCAATTTAAATTTTTATTAAGGACAAATGCAAAATGGTTATATTCTTTTTACAACCTCAAAAAAAAAAAATTAGTCTGAAAAATGAAAAACATTTTAATTCCAGGAAAGTTTTGACATAGAATTTCAAAACTTAATTCTCAAGTATCGTTTTTTTTTACTGTCTTTAGTAAAAAGGCAAATTTTTTAAAGATTACTATAAGAAAGGTGTTTTTATTAACATTCCCTTTAAGCTTTTCTTTTAATCATAACATACATTTTACTAATGAGATTTTGGCATTTTTCCCTTTTGAGAAAAACAACTTCATTTATAGATTTTTTTCTAATTAAATGGTTTTCATTTATGATTTTTGTAAAATTCTCATATGAATGTATCTTGTACTTAAAATATTTCTTTTCGAGAAATATTAATATTAGCGTGATTAGAAGTCTTAAAGACATTACGTACAGTAAAATTTGTTGCGATAAGTTGTTTCTGTATATAATGTTATTCCAATTCAATTATTAATTCAATAAAATAATTATATTATCTCAAATATGTTTACTAATGCGAGAAAAAAATGATGCAGATATGGGAAAATATTATTTATAAAAGGCTGTATTTAATGGAAGAGAATATAATATGTTTAATTATAGAAACTGAAAATAATAATGCATAGATTTAAATATCAAATAGTTTCATTGCAGAATAGAATACTTATGTTTAATGAGCAGTTAAGCACGAAAAAAATTAAGGGAGTTTTCACAAAGAAAGAATAGCCGCCTAGATTGTTTGCTTCTTTATTATATTGTTATTTTTACTATGTGTTTAATTTTTAAAAAAAAATATTGCCACAAATAATACTGAATTGCTGGAATTAGGACCAAGAAAGTCAATGAAATTGTCGCACTTTATGTTCTTAAGCGCATTTGTAAAAAATTGGATTGTAGAAGATGTGTAAAACCATATTATTAGAAACCATATTGAATTGCATTAAGCATCAAAGTAATTTGCTTATCATTTAGTACTATTGACTAAATATCATTTAGTACTATTCACTAAATATCATTTAGTACTATTGACTAAATATCATTTAGTACTATTGACTAAATGATGGCGATTGAAATTGTTGATGATTTAACCATATAGTTCAGTCAATAATTAGTTTTATCATATCATTATATTATGGATTTACTGTAAAAACTAAATTATTCTTAAAACAAACTTTTATTAAATTCACATGTAAATAACAAGGAAGTTCGTGTCTTTGATAAACTACAAAATGTATAATATTTTTTTTTTTTTTTAATGTGAGGGTGCTATTCAGTGCTTATACTTCACGTTTGACTTATGTATCCACTAAGTTTCTTGACAATTTTTATAATGGGAACACCTCCTCTGTGGATTAATGCAAGGGGAGTGAAATCTCCAGGAGCATCGCTAAGGAATTCATATCTTCCATCCTTGGTTTCAAACACTATAGAGGAATTTTCTGGCCTACAAATATAATATGTCCATACCTAGAACAAACTTGCGAAGTTTTGATGAAGACTTTCAACGTTTGAACTCTGAAAACTCATTCTCTGAACTGAAAAAGCCAAACAAGATAATATATCCATCAAATAAATGTTATTTTTTTTTTTTTGTGAAGAAATTTTGAAATTTAGTTTAAAAAAACAGAAAGCTAGATTAGATTAATTTTATGACAACTTTAAAGTGTTTGTCAGTTGCAATAGAAAAAAATATTAACTTTATTACATAAATTTTATTATCAAGCATTGAAGTACTCTTATTATAATAACAACAATTTGAAAACATGTAAAATATTTCATAAACAATTTTAATATCTAAAGTAAAAAACATTTTATATAATTTTCATCAACGATCATTATATTTTTTATTTCATTTCATTTTATGTACTAATGATTTATAATCTAATAAATCTAATCAAAAATAAATTACTAGTATTTTTAATCAAGGTCTACTTTGGAAATTGGTTATTTCCAGTAAAGGTTTCCAAAATGAATGAAATCTCGTTGGAGCAAAGCACCCAAGTCAATTTTATTATGCCTCCAACCCATTTTGAATTAAACAGAGAATGATAATTTGGACCCACCTTTTCTCAATTACGTCATTTGTTATTTGATTGTTCCTGTCAGATGGAAAGGGCCTGATTGCTGCTGCCTGCTGCAATATCCTATTCTAATGAGGTCTTTATTTCGTCAATCTTAAGGCTATTTTGTTGTCAGCAATAACTTTAAAGTTTCTTAAACAAATAGCTTAATAAGCAATGGTTTCTTCCGTAAGATTTCAATACTTATATTCTATCTGAAGAATATATTATGGGAGAAGAGTGAAATTAATTGTTTAATAGGATTCGTTCATGAAGTTTTAAAACTAATAACCAACTGAACAATACATAATGTTTCGCCAAATTCATCACGATAATTAGATTTGAATGAATAGGACAAATTTCTCAACCAAAGTTCAACCGAATAACTAATTTTAAAAATGGGTTTAAATTGTTTTTTAATGATATAAAGATGACGAATTCGCGATTAATTTCGGTCTTCAAACCTATTTTAAATATGAATAGATTTTAATTCAATTATTTCATCTGTAAGAGGAATTCTCGAATAAGACTCCAAAAATCACGGTTTTAATGCAGTTAGTTAAACAATAGTATTTCGAGTTAGATTCCTTCTCAAAAAAACATTTTTCAAATATATTTCAGAGGAAACATTTTCTTTATTATAATTTCTAAATTAGGAATACATATCTAATTTAAATGTAAATAATTTTAAATTTAGTATAATTTGTTTATCAGTGATAATGTAAGCAGACTGGAATGTAGAGAGAGAGAGAGAGAAAAGGTTCCAATCCGCTAATTGTGTTTGTTGAGGTCATTGCTTTCAGAAACCAGGAGATTTGACAGCGATTGTGATGCTATGTATGTGCGTCCTATGTTAACATAAAGACTGTCTGCTGGGAGTTTACTCCGCACAACAATCAAGTAAAATTAATTTATCCCTAAAAGTCCTTATGATGTCAATAATTCACTGTACCTGTCGGAGCTTATTTGTGATATTCTTTGTGGAGCATCAAAATTTTTGATATATATACAAATGTTATTCCTTAAATGAAAAGTATCCTAATAAATTTATAGAACTGAAGTTAGGATCGCATTTTGTTCAATAGTTCAATATATTCGCTTAGTTCAATATTTATCTGATCTCCTTAACATGCAAAAATTTAATTTTTCACTTAATGAAAATAAAAGATATTTAAGGTTTACAGTATTGTTTGAATAATTGAAATAAAAGCATTTCTAATTTTTTTATTTTTTATAATAGATTGAAGTTCACCTCAAAAATATACTATCAAAGGTGTTAAAGGGAATCAGAATTATTTTACTATTAAGAAGATAAATTGTGACTGTACTTGAAAATCTATGATAAATAAAAGACTTAAGAGGTTTATCAAGTGGGATTAAAAGTTATTCAACACTCCTCAAGAAACTATAAAATAGTATGGCATTTATTTAACGCTTATGGTTTACTGAGTTAATTTTTATTCACTTTAGTTTTACGAAATACATTATACATAAATATTTAAAAATAATTAAATACAAATTAGAATAAATCTTTCAAGAAGTGTAAATTTCGTTTCTCTACTTATTTATTATGAATTTTTTTTTTTTTTTATTATTAGAAATATTTTTTGAGAATTCTCAAATTTATTTGACGATTAGAGAAAATAGTTCTGCAATGAGGTCTAGGCTCAATTTCTGAATAAGTATTTATTGTTTCTGCAGAGGAAATTTTGGAATTTAAGGGTTTTAACCCTTTTAATGAATTAGTTCTGATTTGTTCATTTAAATATTTAATGCTTAAATGGAAGCACTGTCCTGAAGAATAAAGTTTTTCAGGAAATTTGTTCAAAATTGTATTTGTAAGAAATAGAAAGAAAATTCTCAACGGAGAAAAATATCAATAAAGTACGTACTAAATGTGTACTAAAAAGAGTTATTTACTATTCTTCTTCTTCAATGGCGCAACAGTCCCATGGTGCGCCAAGGCCGTCTGCATACTGGCAAATGTTATTTACTATTGGTATATAAAATTCTACTTCTATTGCCATGTTCTATATGTTCTTATAGAACAACTGTTAAAATTTCAGAGTTTAATCAGTAAAACGAACTTAATTTATTTACATATAGTTAATATAGTTACATAGTTATTTACATATAGTTTAAAATAAATGAAGCAATTTACTTTTAAAACTACAGTATATGTAAGCTTCCATTTATAGCAATTTGCTGCTTAAACTAATGCTAAGATAGAAAAATGCAAATACTGATGGATAGCGGATCTTAAAATGTTTTAAAAAAGTTGGGAATTTTCTATCAATAGAACATTTTGAAAGGTATTTAATTGAATTTAAAATACGAGAATCTTACAACAATAAAAAGCAAAATATTTGAAAAATAATTAGCAATTTTAGTAAAATCAGATTCAGTAAAAGCAGATTTATTCTACAAGACACAATTTTTACGTATTTTTATTATTTTCTTAATGTAACATAGAAGGGTTATTATATTGAAAATAAAATAATGAACCATGCATATGAATGGACATCTAGTTATTATTAGTTAAGTTTAAGATGTGAGCAACGAGAAACTATTATTAAGAAATTTTTTTTTTTATAAATGTTTGTTGGCATGGAAGAACATAAATCCATAATGCAACAGATTAACGATATCTGTAAAGTGAATAAAAAGATAATCGGATTAAAAAAATAATGTAAAGTTTTTACCAAAGTGGTATGATGTTCTTCGGTAAGTAATAATTACTGCGAAAATACTTTAGGAAACTGACTTCTGGAGATAAAGCTATCGTTTCAGTAAGGCAGTATATATTTATTTCTATTTAAGCCTTTATTGATACTTCTTAGTTAGAAAACAGAAAGATCAATAAATAAAGATTAAAGTGCATAGGTTTATCCAATCTGTTTTGTTTCATTCTTTCTTCTGTATAGGTATTTAATGAAAGTAAAATTTGATATTAAGATACTATTTGGGTAATAAACTATTTAGATTCTAAATACAGATTTCTAGTAGAGCTGTTAAATAAAAGTTAATTAAAATAAATATTTTTGGGAGGAAACCTTTATCCTTCGTAATTACATAATCCTTTCAATTTAGTTCCAATTATTGAAGTTTAGTTTTTTTGCCTTTGATTAAATTTTATTTTGTCGTCAATTAACATGAAGATTAAAAAAATATTATACTATACATTCTAATAGTATTTTAACATAATAAAATCGTTCCTGAAAAATCCGTATATATTTAATTTTTAGTTCTTCAATAACCAGTTGTTTAGGCGATGAACACTATTAAATATGACAAATAAATATTTTACGTCTTCAAATGTTTTGCCTATAATAATTTACAATGATATTATTCTAAGACTACTTCTATATTAATTTAAAAGTTTTTAAAAGAACAATGCCTTTTTTTTTTTCTTTAATATTATTATCTAGATAAATCCTTTCTGTTAAGTAAATGCAATTTCTTTGAATCCGATATAGGTCATAAGGAATGTTCCGATCACTTTCAATTTCTTAATTAATATCTAATGTCAAACTTTTTACAAAATAATGATGCGCAAACTAAGATGAAAGTAGGTTCACGTAGACTGACATAGAAAAGCACGTAAACTAACACGGAAGAAGGTTCGAATACACTTAGTGGCGTATGTTGCAATTACTACTTTCAGATCCGAAGAGACTCCATGTTAATTATAACAACATGGAACCGGCTAGTTTCTAACGTATGCATCAAAGTCTCGCATCGATACTTAAACTACCTTTTGAAAGCTTTTTACTGATTATTTCCGATATAAGGCTCAAATGAGGCAGAAACTCCTAAATGCCACCCAAAGAAATTAAACTCTCCTCACTAGTCGCCAGGAATTATTTATTACATAGTATGTAAAGTATAATCAATCCCTAATGCAAGGAAAACCTAATATTCAAAATTGACCTCAAGTCTTGATCAAGGTTATGTTGAAATTTGGTTCATCTTTTACAGCTTCAGTGATAAAACATATCAATTTTTATTCCTTTATCACAAGTTTGTAAGATAATTTAAACTATAGGCCTTTATGTAGAAACATTTAGTTTAATCCATCACTTAAATGGTTTATTAAAAGGCGCTTATGATTGGCTGGGCCTTTATTATATATTTTTAAGGAAATGGGGGTCAGTTCTTTACAAGACAACAAATCTCTTTTTCTGGCTGTAATACAGCGGAGGTCTGCACTTTGGTTAACGTTAAACCTGTTTCAAATATATCGTTAATCTCTTAGTGAGGAACGAAATTAAGTCAAATATAAGGAATCAAGTAATAATAATAGTTAAGTAACTGTTCATTCCATTTAAAACATATTTGCAATAACCCAGTACTATATTGTATATCTTATCATTTTTTGTAGCAATATGACTTGTCTTTCTGATTGATAGTCATATAATTTAAAATATTGAAATAAAAAAAAAGAAATCATAAAATTAAAACATTACATTATGTGTAAAAGATCAAATAAAATATATTAACAAAATAAATAGAAACTCATCGAATATTAACACAGAAAAACACAGAAAAAATATATATCAAATTAATAATATTAAATACCAAAAAAAAAAAAAAAAAAAAATTGCATAATATTATGCATATTAAATTATGTATAATATAATATTAAATATAACATATTATATATAGTATTGCTATGCGCATAATATCAAAAGGAAAAAATATTAAATGGTGTTAAAATATTTGACAAAGATGTGATTAGGAGAGAGCTAAACTATTGAAACAGGCATAAATAAATGGGATTTAACATGCTTAAAAATCTGTAAACTTGGTGAAAATAATTATACATAATAATAGAACATAAAAGAAAAAAGTATACCAACTGAATAAACAAAAAAATTACCCTAGCATTAAAGTAGAAATCGTTTTAATTAAAAAATATAGGTATCCTTATTGACGGAAATTTCGTCCACAAATTCTTAATGACTTTCTGGTCCAATACATTAATATCAAAAGCAAGAAACGGAAGGAATTCATTTAGATCATTTCCTTTTTAACGATGCTATTGAGGGTGTTAATGCTAGTCAGCACAGATGCTCTTCTGCGAAAAGAAACGGGGACTTCGTCGAGGTTGCCTTGAAAAGAACTTTATGAAACCCAGATGGAAAAAAAAAAAAAAAACAGAATTTGCACACAATTTACGTTTCAAGTTCTCAGAAAAATATAGATCCCATTATTTTTAAGCGCTTTTCTGTAATGATAAGCATAATGTTAAAAACACGAAATTTTTGACCACGTCATGTTACAGTTTAGGATTTTTTTTTCTTCGAACCCACATTGCATACCTGTAAAATAAGCACTCCCAGATTTTTATAAAAATCAAGAGGGGTGAGGATTTGTGGGGAAAGCGCCCTCTACCCACGAATCAAGACACGCACGCATCTCAGACGATTCTCACTCCTACGGGTGGAATGCGTCCCGTTGGTATGGATACCTTAGAGCCATACTAACTTTTGTTGAGCGATAGAGCGCTCTATCCATGTGCAAGAGACACAGTTGCTGAACGAGGAGTGATAGATGATGAGGAAGACGTAGGGTGATCCGAGTGTCACTTGCATTTGTGTCGAGATTTATTGACGTGACAGTGTCAAGATATTATATAATTAATAACTTTTAAACTGTTTTGAGTGACTTGATTCAAAACTTTTCTTTGCATTAAAAAAAAAGCTCAACATATTATAAACTCGATGAATTTTCAGCTTTTTGACAATTAGACTTTTTTGTCGAAGATAATAAAGTGGGAGAAAAAAAAAACTATAAGTTTGAGGAAGCTGTTATATTGCAAAGAAGAAAACTTCAATAAGAAGGTAATGAATTTTAATTTTTGTAGTAAAATTTGACTATGAAAATATGTTTTCTTTTTTTTAAATTTATAAAAAATTATTTTTTGTTTTTTTAGTGTTTTATAATGCATAAAAATTATTTACACTAAAATATGTTATGAATAAAGCATGAATAAAGAACTATAAAATGCATAGAAATTGAACAATAAATGCATATTTAACTGGAAATTCTTTTTCAAAATTTAAACATTTGAAACAAAGATTCAACTGTTTTTAATGTGCCAATGACTAAAGAAATTTAAACTGGCTTAATAAAAAAAGTGATATTTGCTATATTGTAATTAATTATCTGGTTAATTTTAAATTTAAATAGAATTCTATGTATATATATAACATTTAAATTAAAATGTTTATCTTATAATATATACTTAATATATATTAAATGTTTTAATGTCTTAAAATATGATGCGTAATATTATAAAAATTATCTATTATCCAAATAACTATTTAGAAAAAAAAGTAGCTATGTAAAAAAATATAAAAAGAAACCAGATAAAACCTTTTCGCCTCAAACTCCCTTTTATAAAATATTTTATATATTTTAAGGTTAATTTATATATCAAAAGAATATATAAAATAATTTTTTGTGAATAAAAAGAATTTCCAGCTAAGATTTTCTTTAAATTAAAAACTTTCTTTTTCTTGTCTTCAATTTAAATATTATAAATTTTTACTTAATATATATTTTATAAAATATTATTATTGAATCACTTCAAAAATTTCCCTACAATTCATCAATTCTAAAATAATATTTTTATAAGAATATGTAGTGCTATTACTGCTGTATACAATTAAGTAATTTAAAAGAAGCTAAACATAATAAATATATTAAAATAAGATAATTAAACTTTCATTTATTAATTTGTAAATATATTAATTTTATATTATACAATTTTTTTTTTTAAGATAAATTTTAATATGTTATAAAATTATGTCTTAAAATTTATCCTATAGTTTTCATGCATAGGTATTATAAAAATAAGACAAAGAAATAATATAGAATGAAAAAAATTAATTAAACTTATTACTTAAAAATTTATATATATATTTTATATAAATATAGAAATTTATTTAAAAACCTAGAAAAATACATAACTTAAGATGGCTTACTTAAAAACCATAGAAATTTTTTTTAAAGACAAAGAATTTAATTGTTTTTAAGTGGCATTATGTTTTCGATTGCAAGTGACACGAATGAAATTTAAAACTGATGTAAAATTTCTGAAACTTATAAATTTTAAAGATAAATTATTTTATAAAATAATTTAACAGTTAAGTTACTATAAATAAGAACCACCAGTAAAATAACTATTATTATAAATAAATTAACAATAAGCGCGAAATTAAGTACAAATAAGGAACTATTAATAAATTGCTAAAACTTGAATTATTGTGAAATAATTGGGCAATAAATTTTAAGAAAATAATTTAATGTATCTTTGCAAATGAAGTAATTTTTAAGTTATTCAATGCTTTTGTATTACCCATTATATTACTAAGATACCCATTATAATAAAACATTAACCAAAAAAAACTTATTAAAAAATAAAAATAAAAATTCTGATAAAATTCTGTTAAAACTTAACCAAAATAAAATTCTGGACAGAAACATTTTTTAATAAATGAAAAAAATATAAACTTGACAATTTTATTTTTTTAAAGTACGTTCGGTTTAAAAGTTTAGAAAAGAATTGTTTTTAAAAAGATCTGACAAAAAATAGAAAAATAAATTATTCAGTAAGATAAACGAGGAATTGAAAATTAATCTATACAAATAAAAAAAAAAAATTAAAGCAATTATTATTTAAAAAATTTTCCATGGAAAAGTTTAAAAAAAATTAATTTTAACAAACTTCTAATAGACAAATAAGGCATGTTTAAAATTAAAAACTGCATCATCAATCAAATTCTCCAATTTCAAAAGATGCATATTTCAAATATTTGAATAAATTCGGATGATCATAACCTGATCACTGAAGAAGATTGTTTAGTTTCGAGTTCGTAGAACATTTTCCCATTTTGTAAGCAATTTCCTCCCTTAACAGAAAGCGAAATCAAAATAACAGAAATAAAATTCTGTTCAAAATTTATTTTTCAGAAGTGGCATCAAATGACTTATTAGGGACATTTGTCCCAAATAGATAAAAAAGACCACAATTTCCCAGAAGCAGAAATACTTTTTTTTTCAAAAGAAGCTTTAAAACAGTAAAACGAGAATGGCAAGGAAAAGTGAGGACACTATAACAAATTGCTTCCACTGTTTAAAAATATTTCTATGGCTTTGGCCAAATGTGGTGATTTACCTCATTAAGTTACAATGGGACTAACAGTTGAAGTATTTTAAAATTCCCACAAAACCGAATTCTTTTCGTTCGTTTTGGATTCTTGGGGCATTTCTGGATTGTTAACTCAAACTTAAAAACAGATTTAAATCCCTTTTAATTGTTCAAAATTCCTTGGAGGCAATTAATTCTTTGGTTTCATTCAAACAGTTATGGATTATGATACTACTAGTGAAAGTCAAAATTGGAATCGGTGTGGTTTATACCCCTCAACAGACTGGTTAATAACAAATATTTGATGATGATCGTGAGTTTGGAGAGCGAACAAGAGAAGAACAAATAGAGGATTTCGGTTTTCATAAAGGGAAGAAAGTGGATTAGAGTATTTCTAGTTGAATAACTGGGGAAATAAGGCTATGCTTTTCGCAAATCAGAAAAGGGTTCTTAGATTTAATTTCGGCAATTGGATTGCGTTTTTGCCATTTAAATCACATGCTTTTTACATTACTGTTGTTTGAACAGTGAAAGTATATTTTCAAGTTAATTTAACTTGCTCTCTGCGTGTTTATTCAGGTTCCTGCTTAAATAAAGATGGAAAACTTTCATTTGATTAGCTCCACTGATATATTTGTTCTTTAAATAAACATTAAGTGTTGAAAAGAAGTAAAACGTTCAACGTGTTTGTGATTTAATGAAACATTTATTTTAAAGTTTAAATAGAGTTACATTCAAGTAAATTAGTATTTAAGCATCATTTTTAAGTTGCAATTAAATTGATCTACGGGAAGGATATATTTGCGTTGTTTATTAAAGGTCGAAATGAATCATTTATTGTGTGCAGTAAAATTTTTTGAAATAATCTTTTTAAATTTATTAGTAGTTGTTTTGAATCGAGAATAAAACTAAAAATCCCCAATTTTAAGTCGGGAATTTCTATAACTGATTTTGATATAGCTTCTTAGGTATTTAATTTAAGTGCATAACAAAAAAATAAAATTTATTTAAGGAATATTAAACTTATATAAATTGTTTTATTTAAAATGCTTATAAGTTCATTTAGTTAAGTTGTTGGTCTTGTTCATTCCCATATAAGTTTTAAAACCATTCTATAAACTTTTGTAGAAAGGGTTTTTGCTTATGCTTTTAATTAATTTAACCAAATATTTCTATATACTTTTATGTAATTTTTTTTGTTCATTTTCAATAAGAAAAAGTAGTACTAATTCTTAATTGTTTTTATAACTGAAAACTTTCTAAGATTTTAGTGGGTTTTCTGAATTTTAAATGGTTAATTTAATAATTGTGGGATGTTTACCTAATTTTTGATTTAATAGTCGTCATAATAAGCCATAACAAAATAAATAGGTTACAATGGTTAATTTAATAATTGTGGGATGTTTACCTAATTTTGATTTAATAGTCGTCATAATAAACCATAACAAAATAAATAGGTTACTTTTAAACCCAATAATTTTTTTTAAGGAAATTCGATATTGCATCTTAATTTAGTGTTTTAATAAAAGAAGCAACAAGTTTTTCATATTAATGAATTTTTCTGTTATAGGAAAAATTCTCTACAAAAAAAAAAAAAACATTGCAATTCATCTGAGACATCTTAATTGATCAAAAAGACCTACATGTAGTATTTTTCTTCTAACCAAATAACTTGTAATTTTTAAAAAGTTTTATGGAAACCATATATGATAGAAAGAGACAAAAACAACGATGAAATGAAATTTTAAAATTCATTTCAATATTAGAGAAGACAATTCCCGAATAAATCAAGATGTTAAGAAAAAAACATTTTTTACGTATTATTGTTTATATAATTTAATGTATTTCTAATGAATTATTAAGAAATTCTGTATTTTTGTTTTGCCAGTTAAATACAATATTTATCTATTTTATAGACACTCATGTTATGAAATTTTAAGACACTTTCCACTCATTGACTCATACTCTTTTTTTCTTATTTGCCTGTAGATACACAAAATATATATTTATTCAAAATAATCTCTCTGTTAATTTCTGCTCTGAGTTGTAGTAGAGCTGAAGTTTTATGAGACTCTTGAGAGATATAATTTTATTTTGAATTAACTTAACTTTTAATCTGATCGATATTCCAAACTAAATGCATTGTATTTTTGATATTTATTTTCCTTAATTTATTATGCAAAATGCTACCCATGTTTTAATGATTTTTTTTTCTTTATTGATTGAAATTCGTCTGAAATCCTCTAATATGCTATAGTTTAAGATGTCTCCTATTTTATACAATAATAACCTACATATTTACTTAAATTTGTGCTGAGAGGAAATTAGCTCTTTCAAAAATGTGATTTCTGTTAACTATTTTTATTGTACGCTTGGAATTATTGAAAATAACAGTGCAAAACAACAGTGCAAATGTATAACAAAAAATAAACATTTTTAAGAAATAGAATATTTATATAAATTGTTTTATTTAAAAGGCCTATAGGTTCATTTAGTGAATTTTTTTTTTTTATCTTATTCATTCCCATATAAGTTCTAAAACCATTCTATAAACTTTTGTAGAAAGGTCTTTTTTTGTTTGTGTTTACTTCATTTAACCAAATATTTCTATACACTTTGTATGTAATTTTGATTTTGATTTTCACTAAAAATATGCAGATAATATTTTAATTTATTAATGAAAAAGTACTATAGATACTATAAATTACAATTTTTGAGGCCTCAAATGACTTGAACAATTATAGAGGGTACGGAATACTATTCTGTTCTACAGACTATTTTGTTCTGCTGAAAGACTATTATATTTTGTTAGACTAGTTTAATATGATTCCTATGAACTAATTTTCAAATTACACTGATAACTAATTACCTTAGACTAAGATATTAAATTCAAATTTTGAGATTTTCTAATACAGAAATTCTATAACACCTGGCCAGGATTTCCGTGGTTAAAGTTATGAGTTTCTACTTCGAGCTTAATCTTTCCAAGATGTTATAGTAGTCGTTACACATTATATAACTCTGTTATGATAGAAATATTCGGTCTATTATAGCTGTCCACAGCTTAAGAGTTATAATATATTAAAAATTCTTAGCGAAGAGTAAGGCTAAGCTTTTCTTAAATTCAAACTATTGTCATTCTTTATCACTTATATGAATCGCAAAAATTATAAAATAAAACCTAATTCGTACAAATTGCATTAAAATATTTTATATTGTGAATAAAAAACTGATCGCTATGTTAGCTTTATTAAAAAATCCTTCCTACATTAATGATTATAATAAAGTTTGTACTGTAATCAATATGCAGAAATCAACAAACACATATTAAAAAAAAAATTTAATCCGTATCATGCAATGAATTTAACTAAATCTTATAAAAAGGTATCCAGAATATTGCAAATTATTATTAAAAACATATAATATAGAAATTATTCTTCCGGTAAAAATTAATAATTAATGGTCTGTTGCAATATAGATTTTTTAAAACTATCCTTTATTTTATTTCTTATAGCAAGAAAAATTCTTGTAAGACTCAAAAACATTTTCAGAATATATATATTAAAAAATTCAAACTAGATTCATTTAACCTTTTTATGCTTGAAAGATTCTTCCTTGTGCCATTAAGACTTTAATTAAAAAAAAACCGAAGAATTTTGTTTATGAATATATATGTAATCTGATATAAAAAGGAGTTTTTATTTGAAAGAACTCTTAAATTTGAAAAATGTATTAAAAATTAATTAAAAGATTAAAATTAACATACATAGTTTTTATGAACATGTTTAATATTTTGTAAGTTTGATGATGCGTTTAGTTTTATTTTTATACTTATTAATTCAATTTTAATACTTATTTATAAATAAAAATTTTGTAATAAACTGATTAAATAATAAAATTTTTAATAGAAATAATTTTCTTACAGATTATAATGAATATAAATTAGTTAGTAATTATTTTTTATGCCGAAATAAGTCCAGATCACTTTAAAATAAAGAAAGAATTTCAGAAATTTCTAAATTTAATAAATATGATATAACATAATTTTTTTAGATAAGCTAAACTATGAAGACATAGTGATTAACTGAATTTTTAAAAAAGAAAGGACCAGTTAAATTAATTTTCCTAATTAATTAATAACATATAATCCAGCGGATTATGTAATTAATATAAAAAATTAAATATAAATTTTAACAATACAATATTTTTTTATTTTATGATATCTCAACGCTCACAATTCTATACGGTTACATATTTTTTATTAGATATATATATATATATTATCGCTGTATTATTATGAAAGCTTTTTATATTTTTGACAAAATATTTTAATTTAAAAAACAACTATTTTTTGTCGTATAACAAATAAGAACGTTTTAATATTATTTCCATTGTATTAGCATTACTATGAAGTATATTTATGGTTCTTATTTTAGAAGTATTTTATAAAAAAAGTGAAATGACAGTAAGACAAATAATAATAATAATAATACCAATAATAAAATATGTTGGTTATTATATGGAAATGATTTTTTATTATGATAAAGTCTCTAGCAATGGACATCCAACATGTAGTCTATAGCTTAGGAAAACTTTATAAAAAAAAAATCACATTAAAAATATCTAAGTAAATTGGGAAACTAAAATTAGATAAAAACATAATTTTAAGTAAATAACTTATCTTTTTATACAATTTCTAAATAAATACATAAGCTTTTAATATAAGATAATTGTGTCATTTTTTTTTTTTTTCTAAAGTTAATTAAAATGTTATCAGTGAAAGATAATTTTATATATACTGTCGTAATGTATTTTTGTGTTCAGCTTTTAAAATTTTAATTTTGCTCAGTTTGTTAAATTTTTTTATACATTTTCTGGTTAAATGAATAAGTTTTTAATATTTAATATTAAATAGTGTCATTTCTTTCTCTAAAATTAGTTAAAATGTTATGAGTGAAAGATTATTTTATGTATACTGTCGTAATATATTTTTGTGCTTAGCTTTTAAAATTTTAAAATTATAATGTAATGTATTGAAAATGAAGTAGAATTATTTGTATTACTCGATAAAACATTTTTAACAATAAGCTTTCACCATTGAATTTCTTTTTATTTATATATGTACACTTTTAAATGGATTATTAGATTTTTAATTGATGCCTGTAAACAAAAAATAGGAATTAGATGCAATTTTTATCTTTTACAGATGTGAAATTTTAAAAATAATCTCATCTTTTATTTCATTTTTAATTTTTGAATTACTTTACCGAAAAAAAAAACAAATAGCAAACATTTGGTCTTCTATTTTTAACAATTTAAGAGAAAACTCTATCTCTATTTGAAATCATTAAATGGAAAGCAAATGCAGTTTAAATAAAAATATTAATACTTCATGAGTCGAGGAAAAGAAAGAAGACATAATCTAATAATTTAATTCTTGCGAAAATATTTATTTAACAAATATTATCCAAGAATATTTTTAAATTGGCAAATTCTTTTTTAAAGGTAAATTCTTTTAAGGTAAAAGAGACTATATTCATTTTACTTTTTCAGCTTTAACTCATAAATATACCAAATTGAATCACTAATTGGATCAAATAAAATGACAAATTTAGGTTACGTAAATAAATAACGAAATCAGAAACTTAATAATTAATTCATTTGAATAAAATCAAATAAAAAGTTTGTAAGGAATGAAGTAAAATAAATTAATATCATTGAAATTTTTGAATTGAAACTTTTTTAATTTAATTTAATCAATCTTTTTTAAACTAAATTAATTTAATCCTTAATTTTCAAGATTTTTGTAGCTGATTGAAATAAATGCTTTTCAATATTCGCAATGATGTATTAGTGATTAAAATTTATGCTCTGTGGGTACTCTTATTAAAAACAACAAAGAAATATATTTGACTAAAAAACTTTTTTACCATTTTCCTCTAAATATATTGTCAAGAAATATGATAAAAAATTTAAAAACATTATAAATAAATATGGAAAAGAAGGAATAATTCCAATGTACTCATATAAAAGGTTTCAATTATATCTACATATAATTACAGTATGGAATTTTCTAATATTTCTCTAAATTTAGGTATCTGATTTAGTTTTTCATCTTTTCTCTTATTATCTAATTAGATCTTGTTATGAAGTCAGAAAAATAAGATAAGAAAATTGTATTATTAATATTTTGGTTCTATAATGGTTAGTGTAGTGGAGGTAATAAACATACTAAAAAGGGAAGTAAAACGCATTAAAGTACTTTTAATTAATTGGTACAAGTAATGACAGAGAATGTTTTAGAAGATAGCATCATATTTCCTGAGAACGTAAATGGTTTAACAAGAAATAATTTTATTTTGTGCCTTGTTAAATAATTAAATTGCAAGTAAATTTTCTGGACAGTGCTGAATATTATTGATTAATTGAATTTGCAACTAATGAGAAACTTCTATTATTATAAATGGCTAAGTGGAATAATTCCCATAATTTTAAGTTTAGGAATTTAATCCTTAATTTCTAGATTGTATAAATGGATTATTTCGCTAAAAGCAATATTTTAATTCATTTAATATCTTAAAAAAATATTTCATATTAGAATTTTTAAATTAAGTTAGATGCGTCTGTTAATTTGTGTTGATAGAGATAAGTATTTCGTAGCAAAAAAATAAAGTTATAAAAAAAATAATATTATAATGCCCTGTGATTGAAAAAAATATCCAGAAAAATTATTAATAGCAACTAATTACTAAAAAAAAATAAACAAAGTGTAAAAGCCAAAACAAAGTGTAATTCATTGTGAATACATATGCAAATTTCAATTTGAATGAAAATCATTCATTTTTTTTTTTTCATTTGATAAATTTTATATAAAGCTGAGATTAACTATTATTCACCATAAATTTATCTATTATAAACTGAGTCAAATAATAACTTTTCTTTCACATTATTTAAGTATACAAAATTTTATTAAGATGAAGACGTTAAAGTTAGCAGGTAAAAAAATGTTTATAATTAAATAGGAAAGAAGTATGCAATCAAAATCTACTTTTTATTATCTAGTATTAATAAATATTAAAAATTATCAATAATGTTAAAAAATTTAGATCTTATTTATACGTAATTAATTAATTAATTAAGTATACATAAAAATGTGAACACCTTTCCAAAATGCACCTGAAATTTTTTATAAGTATGTATATAAATATTTATCATTTATGATTGTTTTTATGTTTAAAATGTTTATGTTTAATCTGTTTTTTTACACTTCCTTTGAAAATTTGTATTACTATTTCTGCCAAGGAAAAAGAGGATTAAACGCAATCAGTTGCAAAATAAAGTAAATTCAATCGAATCATTCAAAAAAAAAAAAAATAATGTAAATCCATTTAATGGATTATCACACAAAAAAAACATTTTTTATTTATTTCAAGAATAAAAAAAACTCATTAAAAATACGTAGCCTTTCTTATACTTTATTTATAAATTCAGTGATCTGTTATAATTTGTCTAACGAAAAGAAATTAACACTGAGTAATTGAAATAAAAAAAAAAAAAGGACAATGATAACAAATGTAATTTTGTTGTTCCAGATACCCGATAGCAAACGAGGGGGAAAAACAATAAAAAAAAAAAAAAAAGGAAAAAAGGAAAAAAAAGCGGGGGAGGAAAACAGAACGCGAAACTAAGTTGATATTACAAATACTTATCCCAACATTCGAAAACGGTATAAACTGAACTAGGACTCGTTCCCCAATGACGCCGATGAAGCAGTACGGGGGTGGGAAAGATGGGGAGACAGAGAGTGAGAGATTGGAGAGGAAGTAATATCCGTCTGAAAAAAAAAAAAAAAAAAAGAATTTAACACTACATATCCTTCCTGATGCAATCTTTTTGGAAAAGAGGTTTATGTTCCTCTTTGCAGACCGGTCGCTCTAACAATATACAGTCCACAAGTTCTGTATATTCAGGCGTGCGATTTTTGTGAGAAATATTGGCTTGTTTTTTCAAGATGAGGGGGAAGCTGTTTTATTGGGAAAGCTATTTCTTTCCGAGTCTGTTTTTCCTTTAGTGAAAGACTTTGACGTAGATGGGCTTTCGGAACAGATCGGGTTTGGTACGTACTTGGGTGTAGCTCGGATTTCAAGCGAAATACAGAATACAATGGCGAAAAATGTTACAAAGGTACTGTTTGGTTGAGAGGTTTAAATAGAAAAGAGAAAACTTTAAAATGCAGCACAGATTTTCTATTTTTTGGAGTACTTTAGTGAGAAACATCTCTTATTTTTTGCCGTTAAAAACGAATAAAAATAGCGTATGATATTGGAACATAGGAATAAAGGGATGTAATATATCTCTTAACTTTTATTGATTTACATAATATAGAATTATTTTATTAGATTTAAATGAAAACTTAAGTATAGTGTAAAGCATTGATAAATATTGTTTTTAAATTTTAAATATATCTTATAAACTTGTACTGAAAAAAAAATAATAAAAAACAAATAAATGAAATTCAGTTATTCTTTTCCAGTAGTTTAAAAATTTAATAAAACATGTGCTGTCAATTACTATTTTAGGATTTAATTTTTTTAATTTTTAATGCTATATGATATATATTTATGATAAATGCATAGTTGCAGTTTTAAACTTCCAGCCATGAGTTTTTACAATAACAAAAACTACTTATCTATTAATGCAGCATTAATTTAGTTAAGTTTAAGAAACATATTCAGGATACGTAAAATATTTACATTTATTATTCTTCCTAATTCAATTGATAATTTAATTAACCTCCTAATTTACTATTCTTATTTTATTAATTGACAAAAAAATTAGTTTAAATATTTCGTCAATTGATCTTTTTAAGAACACAAAATATTAATGCATTTTTAATAAAAATATTAGATTGAATTTCAGTTATTAAAATACATTTAATATTTAAAATGTATTGCTATGTATATATTTGAATACACTCTATAATTTTCATTCATTATTACATTAATAGAAAATTTCCCTATTTTTTTTGTCTTTCTGTATTATAAATATATTTAAATGTTATGTATCTATTGTTCAGATATGCATTGAGATAAATTCTTTCTCATCACAGTAATTCTATTAGTAAGAGCTGAATCATTTTAGATATTATTTTCAATTGTCCGAAACTTTGGACAGGTAACGACTTCGCCAGCCAATAAATGAATAGAATTTCTTCTTCTCCTGCCTAACTGGCATAATAGACATTGACGAATGCCGTGGCGGATGTTTGTGGGCGCCATGTTATTTTGTCCTTTCTTCAAGATTCATCTATTACTATCACTCATTTTGAAGGTATTATCTTACAATTTAAAAATTCAGCTGTAATATTATGGCAAAGATTTCTAAAAGATGTCAAATTAAAGAATTTTTGTTAGAATTGTAAACATATGAATTAAGTCATTATAAAAGGACTTAACTAATTGATGTATAGCAAAAGAACCTGTTTGATATTTCGTGTTTCCTTGAGTAATTGCTTTTAAGTCACTAAATTGCAATTTTGCTACTATTCTGAAGTAATTGCGTTGGTTGCAATTAAGTTCTGTAGATTTTCTTTGTTGTTTAGCATACACTAGAAAGTTCTTACTCTCAATTTATGAATTTCTTGTCAAATCTTTTGAATAATTTCTGATTGCAATTAAATTAAATATAAACCTGTTTTTAAAATTATGCCCTTCTTTCAACATCCATAACATTCAGGTAGCTTGAAAAATAAGCTATGCATTCGATACACAACTGTTGAAGGCGAAGAAGGTATAGATACGAATTTCTCATTCAAAAGTAGATATGAAAATAGTTCAAGAATTATTTTTTATAATCAATAAGTATATGTAGTCAACTAAATTTTTTTTTTTTTGATGAAACTTTTCTTTTCTATATTGTTTTTCAACCAGAACATTGGTTCGGAAAGCCTTTAAGCAAAACTGAACGAATCCCAAATATAAAATTCAAAACACGTTTTGAATTGGGAATAGATGGATACATCGCATGTTTGATAGGAGGGAGATAAAAATACGGAATTCGTTTTAGCTTCATTCGCTAGTTCGCCATTTTTATACAGATATATTCTCTGATGAATAAAAACGCCAGTATGAGTGGAATTTTTGAAAGTTATCTAGCGAATAAAGAGTTTTAAAAAACTGTACCTTTATTAAATATTCTTTTTTGTAAATTTAAAATTTAAAATATGTCCTATAATGAAGGTAATTTGATATTATTTGCTATTTCCAAGTATCTTTTTTCCTATAAATAAGTTTATAAGAATGAATTGTTTAAAAAAATATAAATTTCTTTCAATGTACAGTCATTTTTTAAATTATTTACAGTGGGAAAATTTAATAAAGCATTTTATTGTAAAAGTTAAAATGGTTTAATTTATGGCATGAACTGGTAAATAACGTTTTGGCTGAATTATAAAAGATATTTAAGGTTTTTTTTATTTTTTCTTAATAACTAGTGCACAAATGACAAATAATTTGAATAGTTTAACTACTTTGTTTGCAGAACGAAAACATTCATTCAAATTTTAACGATCTTTCACTTAAAATATGTGACTTTTATTTCCCGCAAATCAATTAATTAATACTATTTTTTTCTTATTTTGATAAATTATGAAATTAGCAACCTGTTTATTTAAAAATAAATCCATTGAATCTTGTTCCAAAACTTATGGAATTGTTGAAATGTTATTTTAAAACCTTTTCAAAAACTGTTAACGATTTCACTTAAACTGAGAGCATCAATTTTAAATTTCTTTAAAAAAAAATAAATTATTTCTTATGTATGACACTATGTTTGACATTTTTTACAGTATATATGTTGCCAAATATTATATTTGTTTAGGAAGTTATTTGTGTATTTATTTTTCATGTATAATTTTCAGTTTTTTTTTTTTTTTTTTTTTTGATATTAAAAATTTCGATGAGTCCAATTTTTGTAACTTTTGATGTATGGCTGAGATTATCTGTATTTAAATAAAACATTTCTATTTAAAAATACTTTTTGTAACTGGAAACAAAACATTTATATAGTTTATTTTAAAGGGAAGAGAAAAAATGATTATGTGTGATGATATAAATATTTATTTGGTTTTTTTTTTTTCCAATTTTAATTTTTAAAAAATCGTAAATGAAAAATATATATAACATTATTTCATTACCCCTTTATTTAAATTTTTGTTGACAATTTCATTGTAATTATTGTGAAAAATTTATTTATGAACTCAATCAAATGTGTTAACTATAAATTTATGTGACATTTAAATTACAGAAAATGTATTTCAAAATTAAAATCTTGTAATGTTTTCAAGATTTTAATTTTGAAATACTTGTTATAGTACCTTTGTTTCAGAACTTCTGTAAAGGATGCTCATGTAGTGTAACGTAAATTGAGCTCATAAATGCCACTCAATAATCACTTTGTATATAAATATTTTACTTGTTTTGTTTTTTTTTTTTTCATTTTTAATTTTAAAAAACCGGAAATGAAAAATATAAACCATTATTTCATTAACAACGTTATTTAAATTTTTGTCTACAATTTCATTGTAAATATTGTGGGAAATATATTTATAAACTCAATCAAATATTTTGGATTAGAAATTTATGTCATTTACATTGCAGAGAAAACATATTTCAAAAACGAAATCTAGAAAAATTACAAGTAAAATTTAGGGCAGTAATCATTATAGTTAGCTCTGTTTCAAAACCTCTATAATAGATGTATATGACAAGCAATGTAAATTGAGCACATAAATGCTTTTCAATAATCATATTGTTGTAGTGAATATGATCTCTCTTTGCATAATTTAACGTCAGACGCTGCTTTTGTTTCAAAACCTCTATAATAGATATATATGACAAGCAATGTAAATTGAGCACATAAATGCTTTTCAATAATCATATTGTTGTAGTGAATATGATCTGCTTTTGCATAGATTTAACGTAAATTGAGCACATAAATGCTTTTTTCATTTCAAAACCTTTGCATAATAATGTATATGACAAGCAATGACAAGCAATGAAAATTGAGCACATACACTGAAGTGACAAAAGTCATGGGATAGCAATATACAAATTTTCAGATGGCAGTAGCATCGCTTAGATCAGGTATAAATGCGCAGTGCTTTCGCAGAGCTTTCATTTCTGTTCAAGTTATTCATGTGAAGAGGTTTTGACGTGATGATGACCGCACGACGGGAATTAACAGACTTTGAACGCGGAATGTTAGTTGGAGCTAGACGCATGGGTCATGCCATTTCGGAAATCGTTAGGGAATTCAACATTCCCAGATCCACTGTGTCAAGAGTGTGCCGAGAGTATGAAATTTCAGGCATAACATCCCACCATGGACAGAGCAGGGGTCGACCGCCTGCACTTTAACGACCGAGACCGGCGACGTCTGCAAAGAGTCGTAAATTCTAACAGACAAGCAACACTGCGTCAAATAACCGCAGAAATCAATGTGGGACGTACAAGAGACTTGTCTGTTAGAATTGTGAGGAGAAATTTGGCTTTCTTGGGCTATTCCAGCAGAAGACCGACTCGAGTGCCTTTACTGACAGAACGACATCGCTTGCAGCGACTCTCGTGGGCACGTGAGCATATCGGTTGGTCCCTAGATGAATGGAAAACCGTGGCCTGGTCCGATGAGTCACGATTTCAGTTGGTAAGAGCTGATGGTAGGGTTCGAGTGTGGCGCAGACCCCCGAAGCCATGGACCCAAACTGTCAGCAAGGCACTGTTCAAGCTGGTGGTGGCTCCGTAATGGTGTGGGCTGTTTTTTCATGTCATGGACTTGGTCCTCTGGTGCGACTGGACCGAACATTGACTGGAAATACTTATGTTCAGCTACTTGGAGATCACTTGCAGCCATTCATGGACTTCATGTACCCAAATAACGATAGGATTTTTATGGATAACAATGCGCCATGTCACCGGGCCACAACTGTTCGCGATTGGTTTGAAGAACATTCTGGACAATTCCAACGAATGATCTGGCCACCTAGATCGCCCGACATGAATCCCATCGAGCATTTATGGGACATCATCGAGAGGTCTGTTCGTGCCCAAAATCCTACACCATCAGCGCTTTCACAATTATGGACGTCTATCGAGACAGCATGGCTCAATATTCCTGCAGAAGACTTCCAACGACTTGTTGAGTCCATGCCACGTCGAGTTGCTGCACTTCGGCGGGCGAAAGGAGGGCCGACACGATATTAAGAGGTATCCCATGACTTTGTCACTTCAGTGTAAATGCTTTTCAATAATCATATTGTTGTAGTGAATATGATCTCTCTTTTGCATAATTTAACGTCAGACACTGCTTTAAAAATACAATTATTTCAAATCCTCATAACCGTTTTTTTAAATATCCTGACGGTTCTGTAATATGTTATGTATCCCTATGTGCAATTTCAGGACCTGATCATTTTATTACATCTTAAATTCTTAATTTTAGTTATTTGAAAATTTAAATTCCGTGGTTAAATTTGTTGCATTAATGCACTAATATGTAAATATCTTGCAAAATCCCAATTAGATTTAGCTGAAGAAACTAAAATTATCTCATCATTGAAATTAAGTGGAATATTCGAAAGTTTGCATAAATGCTTTGTAAAATATTCTGAGAATAAAATATTTTATTGCTGACAGCATTTACCAATTCAGCTACGGTAAATTCAATTTTCTAAATAATCGTGAAATAAATGGATTATATGTACTCAATTCGTAAATCCCTAATTTAATTTTGTAACTATGTTGTTTGAAACTAACATTATTAGATAATTTTACAAAGTTGTTGAGATTGTATGCGCTGTTTACATGCTATATAACCAAATTATATCAATGGAATATAAAAGAGGAGAATTAAAATTTGGAGGACATAAGATTTGAGATTTTTTAATTATGAAAAGATTTAAAAATTTTTAATGCATACAAATCATAAAAAAATCAAATGCTATTTCAACGTCATATATTTTGCGATAATAAAAAGTTAATTTGTGCTAAAAGGATCTTGGAAATTTCGGGAAAAAGATTAATTATTTAATGCATGTTGAGCTAAACAACATGGCAGGCCTCTGTTAACAATTTAAATAATAATTCTAATATTATTCTGTTTACTTAAACTATACCTTATTTCTTTAAACAAATACAGTTTTCATTATTATTGTGGAAAAAACAATATTAATAAACATCGAAAACTTTTCAATAAAATTGCTGTAGGCGGTTAGTTTAAATCATATTTAATGCCCTAATAATTACTTTATAGTGACATAATTACCATTTACTAATCGGTTTATTTACTAATATCCAGTATCATAAAAATTATCAAATTGCAGAGTTTGTAAGATATCAGATTTTTATCCATCATTAATTAATGGTTTGTAAAGGTTTCAACCAAAATCATATTGGATAATAAACTTATTAATAAGATTACAATATTTCATTTTAAAATAGATTTCTCATTAACTTATATAATACATCATATCGTATATATGATATATTTTATCCATAAGATTGTATCATTGCATGCATAATTTTAAAAGTATAAAGTATTAAGCTTAAATAAGTATTAAGGGTTTTAAGTAAGAGATTAGTAAGTGTCAGTATTAAGGGTTTAACTGAAAGTAATAAAAATGTAATAATAATAAAAGAAAGAAAAAGAAATTATAATGGAAAGAAATTATTTTCATTAGTGCGAATTACATACTTTTTATTTCGCTCTTTTCAATGAAAATAATTCAAAGCAATGCGAATATTGATAAATATGAATTATTTATTGGAATAAAAGTACGAGGCAGTAAAAATATTTGTTGAAAAGCAATATTTATTTAATTAAGTGTTAAACCAAAAGATTTACCGTATTTTGAAGGATATTTTAAATGATGTATCTTTGTAAAAAGTTAAAATGCCTTTCCCCTTCCAGAAAGATTTACTTTAAATTGTTTAAAATAATAGAAAAATTCTAAAACCTGAAAAAAAATTCTGGAGGAATAATACACAATGCATACAAAAATAGCATACGATTAAATAAAAATATAGATGAAATTAATATATTTATTTTACACTAAATACTTAAAATACCGTGTTTCCTTATACACATTACGGTAAATAAATTTTATGTCAATGAAAAAGGTAAAGTAGCTTAAAATTATTAAATGCATCTCATAATATTTGCAATAAAATGATTTTGGTTTTAATATTGTTTGATAATTAATTGTATTTTAAAATTTCACTATTAACTAGTGAGAAAAATGCAAGTGAATAATATTAATAATAGTTATAAAGTATCAATAAATAATACAAAGATACAATGATCCAATGCTTAAAATTCAATAATTCAACACCTATTATCCTAACAATTCATGAATATATTGGATTTATACATGTCTGAATCTGCTAAAGATTCGCAGAAACATTAATTTGCATGTTTCTAATAGCCATCGATGAATTTATTGGGAACTTGGGACCACTTTACAAAAAGGAAATGCCTTAAATGAACATTGTCTGTAATACTCTACAAAACTTTCTGAAATCACATTGCTTAAAGGTTTTCAGATTCGTTTAATTAAAACAAAATAAAAAACAAATTTGTGGTCGTCAATTTATGTTTTATTTTGTGCAACCTGAAAAGAAAATATATTCTTCATATAATTATCGAAGTATTCTTAGAGCCATTTGATAATGATATGCCTAGCTTTAAATAAACCTCATTATTGATTGCTTTGTTCATTATCCCATAAAATCCTCAGTTAATTTTTTTTTTTGAAGTTAATTTAGGAAATAATAGTTTTTTAAATCGCATGAACACGATTTTTACAAGTAGTAATTAAAAGATAAAGATTTTAATTAATTAAATCTCCTCCTTTTAAATGCATTTAAAAAGAAGAGATTTTAATTAATTAAATCTCCTCATTTTAAATGCATTTAAAAAAGAAGAAAGATCAATGTTTGAATGTTTTCGAAATTTTATATGAAAATCCATACTGAGCTTAAAAATTTAATTTGGCAAAAGAGGACAATGTAATTAAAAATATATCCACAGTAAGTTTTATGGTATAAAAGAACAAAATATATTTTCACAAAGAACTCATTTTAAAGTTAATTCGGTGAAGATATTTTTCATACTCTACAGAATATTTTAACATCCATGATTTAAAAATGGATAAAACTGAGTATAAATATTTATATGTTTATTTACAAAAGAAATTTTTCAAATTAGCACCTTGTTTTTCCTCTTCAGTAATCATAACTCATAGAAAATTTCTTAAAAATGAAAAGATACACAGAAATCTAATCAAACATTAGTTCTCTAAATATGATTAAAATTTAGACTTAAAATTACTGACATAAATTTCATATGTTTAATTTTAGCATTAAAAATTATTATAGTTGAATCTCCTCTTCATATATTAGAATTTATGAAAACAAAATTTTAACTTACATTTAAATTTTAATTTTGTTAATTTTATTTTTGTTTAATTCTTTGTACTCCAAAAATTTGAAGTAAAATTTATTGAAGAAATTAATTTCATTAATTGATTTCTTCTGAAAATACTTAAAATATATAATTAATATCTCATTGTTTTAAAAAAATTGAAAGCAATAGAATAAACTAACAAATAATTATGGGAATATCTTCAAAGTTCTAATTTCAATCATTATATCCCAAATGCTCTGAATTCAAGAATGTTTTTAATTCTTAGAAATATGAATTGAATCAGCTATTAAATTTTTACAACAACGCGATTTAAGTCAATAGATAAATTAACAGTTAATAATTTTTTGGTTTACATGAAAATAGTAAATATATCATTTTAAAATAATTTTTGTACTCCCTTTAATGCCGTTTACCTTTAAGAAACTTTCCAAAGTGAATTTTAGAAAAATCTTAGCTGTTGTATCAACGTAATAATTTGTGAAGTTTCCAAGGTACTTATTAACATAATGAGCTCAAAAATGCAAGGTGTTACTTGAAACAGATGAACTTTAATCTCGTAACTTTTTTTCTGCTTTTGCAACTTACACTGCTAGTTTCACTGGGTTTTTTCATATAAATTTTATTTATATGTACGCATTATATGCTGCAGTGTTAAGAAGTTCCATTAAATAAATTTATTTACAAATTAAAGAGTTGGAGTAAATGAGATCATGTAAAAAGTAGTATACAATTACTGTGAATAATGATGCAACCCAATGAATAATTTTGTTCTTCTTACTCTATGTACCTTAAGTAAAAGGAGTAGGCTATGTAATTTACCAGATATTTTCTTCTCAATTTTTGAGGATATGTTTCGCTGTTATTAATCATTAACTTTCTTTTTCGGTGAATTATTTGGTGCAAAATATATTTATTGACAAATGATCACATCCTTATAATAAAATTCCTTTAACTTTTTAAAGACATTAAAAGCAATACTTTCAAACATTCTTCATAGGTCATTTTGAGGCAATAGAACTCCACCGATATTACTTGTATAAAATTAATAAACATATTATCTCATTAAATACCTAAAATGCCATCATTAAAATCTTCTTTTATACAAATTTTAATGATAATTATTTTCCATACACATGTAAATAATTGTTCTAAAAAATTATTTAATCGTTTTTAAATCATTTAATATATCATTTACTAACAAATCATACAAATATTTTTTTATGGTACTAACAATCTTCACAATGAACGTACACTTTACATAAAATAATCTCTTTAAATTTGTTTTAAAAGTATAGATGCACTAAATCATCGAAAATACGTTATTAAACACCATTGTAGATAGACAAATATTTCTTTCAAAGACGGAGGCTTCATTTAATTATCCATGTAAGAAAATTAGAATGTTATGTATGAAGTGATAATTTAGATATATATTGGATTATTAATATGAAAAGGAAATTGTTGCAAACCGATCTCTTTTCAGGGTGATTTATTACATAAATATAATTCTTGTAGTGAATAGTATATTAATTTTAATGTCTCCGCAGGAATGTATCCCATACAAAAATATAATCTTTATTTCCCTAAAGATATTTTTTATACTTTCCCTATATATTCTACAGGAAATTGTCCGAAAAAAAAAATAACCCTTTAAATAGCAATGTGGTTGATGCAGATAAATAAAAAAACGTTTATTACTTTTTCTAAATATTATATAGATCGAATTTTAAAATTTAATACGCAAACAACATAAAAGTAATTTAATGCCGTATTTTGGATAGAATGCGAAGTTGTTAAAAAGTCATTTTTGCCTTTGTATACTTTTTGACTTTAGAAATATATATTATTCTTCCGTATTTTTAAGAAGTATGAGTTTTAGTATATGTGTAGAAGTGAGTATTTCTGTATATGTTGATTGAATAACATGTAAATCACTTCTTATAATTATTAGTAGATTGGAGATCACTTTTTCGTCTTAATACCAAGTTGAAACATTTAGACTCAACTGAAACCTGTTGAATTGATGTGGAAAAAAAATGTCTATGTTCATCGCGATTTTATTGTCAGTACATGTGCGTTTCTCAATAGTATGCTGTAACAACAACCAGACATTTAAAAATATATAGAGAAATGTTCAAGCAATTCGATTGAGGGGGCAAGATTTCTCAATTCCATGGATATAGTTTTTGACGATTCCGTTACTTCTCAGTAAAAAGCATGTTTTGGAAACGAAATATTTTATCTTGATAAAAAAAGCATTCACATAAAGTTTCGTTTTCAGTGCAGGATTAAATTTCCCATTTATAAAAAATGGTTGTTGACTGCTGTAGAATTCTTAGGAAGTATGTTTCTTTATGAATAAGAATGAAAATACCCAATCAACCTTATCTTTCTCACATGATCTCTTCTCTTAATCAGTTGACAAAATTTGGGTGTAATTTTTAGAGATTCGAAGCAAATAGTTTTCTGATATTCTTTTAATCGAAAGTTATTTACAATTTATTCAATGCTGTTTCAAATTTTTTATGGTATTCAAAGCATTAACTAGTAACATTAGCTATTAGACTTTCGTTAGTATATTAATTTTAATGTCTTCGGGAATATATCCCATACAAAAATATAATGTTTATTTCCCTTAAATATACTACATGATATTTTTTCGAAAAATAATAACCCGTTAAGTAACAAATGGGTTGATTTATATAAATAAAAATACATTTATTACTGTTTCTTTACATTACATACATCGAATTTTCAAATATTTAATTTTGGGAACAATTTTTCTTTTCTTGCCATAATCAATTTTTCCTTCAAAATTCAATACTTTTTATGTAATATAATTTCCCAAAGTTTTATCTCAATAAAATATGCTACACTTTATTTATAACGCATATTAATGAATTCTTTTTTATACAGGCAGCTTAAAGCAAAAATATATCCATCTTGATTGATAACTGAGAAATGAGGAAGGGAGTTTATCTGCAACTTCCTGGACTCATTTTTTTTTCCATCCAAAGTACTTCTCCGACGAAAAAAAAATATGGTGAACGATAGAAAAAAATAAATAGATCTTGTTTGTCGAAGTTGCGAGAAAAAAAGCTGAAATTTCTCGGTTGGTTGAATTAAGGAAACAACCCAGGAGAGTCTTTCTTTTTTTTTTATTTCGTTGATAAAGAATTTCGGAAGAAAGGTCCAAACAAATAATACTGAACTTGATAAAAAGCAATATTTCATATTTTGAATCAAAATATAAAACTGTGTCATATTCAAATATAGAAACAATGAAATTACCAAATAAAGAGAAAATTGAAGGCAAAAAAAAAAATATCTCAAATATATAATGATAACATTTTCAACAATCATGTTACCCAGTTACCAAAAAACGAACTGGATAGCAAAAAGAATCAAATTCATTAAAATAGTTTGAATTATTGATCGTATTTCATGAGCTCTGTTTAAAATACTTATATGAATCCGTTACGTATTTTTATGCTACAAACAGCTTTAAAAATTGTAAAACCAATAATTATTGAAATTTCTTTTGTAATGAATAATTACAAAATAATTGATGCATATTTATAAATATGAAAATAATGAAGCTGCACATTTTGCAAGTAGAAATTACGTGAGTGAAAATCTGAAATTTTAATTTATTTTATGTTCCTTCAGAGTTATAAATACGCAATTTTATTGCAAAAATTCAATTAATTGTTATAATTTATGGGACCTAATTTTTAACTGCTGCTGTAACAAATATGCTACAATTTCGAGTTTACATTTTTAAATTTAAGTCAGAGAGAACATACTCATTATTTTAAAAGAAATTCTCAACATTATTGTAAGTTACTGAGTGTCAGAAATTAAGAAAAGGTATTTAAGACAAAACAAATAACTGAAAAATAAAATACCCATATATAACGCAATAAAGATGATATATCTGTTAATGTTTGTGAGAAATTTATTAAAATATTGGCAAGCACTGAAATTAAAGTTAAAAATGTATACACACTAGTTACCAAAAATTAAGGAATAAGTCGGTAAAAGTGAGATTACACAGCCAGTACAATAAATAGTCAAAATTATGTAAATACGTAATAGTACAACTTAGGTAAAAAATAAATATTCATGCAAATTACATAAAGTAATGCTATATCAGAATAGGATATGAAAAAGTAGCGGAGCTGTTGTCATGTAAGATCATCGGACATGTGGTCGAAAACAGCCTTTAAAAATGTCACCATTTCCAGCAAGTATGAGCTACTAGTATTTGGCGAACAGAAGCAGACAACAGTCACTGCTGTGTGGTAAGATGTGACCAATCTGATGTGAATGCGAGCCCGTCTGTAATTAATAGACTGTGGAGTGCGTTTCTAAAAACTTCTAGTAGGTACAGCCGATAAAAACCAACAATTAAAAATAAATTATCATTATTTGCAAATAACTGGCAGAAGAGATAGATCTGCTATATCAACTTACATCAAATCTTCTCTTGTAGCAACCACTAAAAGCTGATATCCAGATCAATCGTGCGCAGAATTCTTCGCGAAAGAAAATTCACGAAGATATCCAGCATTGTGTGTACTGCTTACACCACCCCACCGAAATGCAATGCCAATTTAGCACGCAAGCGTGTCAATTGGAGTGAAAGTCAATGAGAGTATGTACTTTTTACTGATGAATCTAGATTCTGTTTTCAACCTATAATCCGTTATTATTATTAGAGTTATTATTATTATTATTATTATTATTATCCGTTATTATTATTATTAGAGAGACCCTATAATCCGTTATTATTCCAGCTCTGTTATGAAAGAGATATATTTTTGAGTACTGTTTACAGTTTGGGCAAGTATCGTTTGGATGGCTGGCAGACCTATGCATTGTTGTAAGAGGCGTTAATACTCAGTTAAATAAATATAACATCTTGATCTAATTGTTACTGCCTATGAAGATGAAATAGGCGATTATTTTATCTTATAAGATAATATTACTCGACCACTTAGAACACGACTGGTGAAGAATTACTTTCCTGAGGAAACTATAGTGCATATGAGTTGACCATCTAGTTCTCCTAACGAGAAATCGAAGGAGAATGTTTGGAATGATTTAAGAAAAGTTTTGCGTTCACTTAAACCTTGTAAACCTTCAGTGTCTTCAAATTGTCTTGACACAACAATAGGCTTTGCTGCTAATTAAACAGGACATCAATATAAAAAATTATTATTTTGAGCATCGAATATAGCTGTCATTTCTGTTTAGCTGTTAGAGGTGATCACAATATATATTTAAACTGATTACGCTTTGAAATCAGGTACTAGATATTTAAATTTTTATATTTTCAAGACAGAAAATAAGGTTATTTTCTTTTTTAGTGTACTTGTAAAACACTGCTTTATCAATTTTGTTTACAAATTTAATTCAATTCCAAAAAATATTATAATCGTAATTTCCCAAACTTTTACTTAATTTTTGAATATCATTGTGTTTGAATAAATTTGTTTAATTAACCTGTTATTCTGAATTAGTGAATAAAATTTAAGTGGCAACTAGTTTTTCCTATTATTCCGCAACAAATCACCTTCGGAGACTTGAAATTCAGAATATAGGGACAATATTTTGTATTTAAAGGATGAAGAAAACTTAATAACACAAAAAGGAATAGAATTCATGTAATATGGAATCAAATAAAAAAAGTCTTTACTGAAAGAGTAACGGTTGTACAAATGCTTGTCTGCCGAACAAAGACAAAAAAATCTTTTTAGTAAGGCATTTAACAGCCCTTGACTGAATGGTTGCTTTGAATCCTCTCGCCATATTTAACATAAGATTATGCAATATTTATTGAGGTACACATTCCTTAATGAACACCAGTTTTATTTGTTGTGTGTATGCGTAATTGTGTCGAAAGACGTCTCCTCAAAGTATCCCACATGGCTTCTATTGTATTTAAATCAAAACACCATACCAGAAATTCAGAGTTTATCATAAGGAATTAACAGACGAGTTTGCTTATATCAGAGCGATGATAAAATCATTTCACTGTCTCTCTCCATATAAATTAGAGCTGAGAATTACTTGTGACACTGAAACGATTCTCATCTGTAAAGCAGACGCGAGTTCATTGATGAGATGTTCATTACTCCATTGATAATTGTTACTTACACCAGTCTAAATAATACTGTTAATGGGTATGTTTCAAAGGAATACAGTGTTAAGGAAAGTAGGTGAATAGGTCACCTTTATGAAGGTTTCAGGCTACTTGCTCAAGACCCTTTCGTCTTACGGACTTTAGATATTTATCGTTCCGTTGCCGTACGAAGCAGTTGAGCAATATTACCCACTGAGTGGTATCTAGTTCACTCGTAAAGTCGCTGAAATAATTTTATATAACCCTATTTCACATAAAAACTCCTTTGAAATTGCATAAAATGTCTCTAATAGCGCCTTTTGCCCTTCTTTCTATTGTAGTTTTGCATTGCTCACGCTGACTGCTCACGTTTTGTCCCACGTCCCATGTCACCTGTGGTCTTGTTTCTCATTTTTGCATACGAATGACTTTTCTACTGAATTGAGTATTCAGTGTACATATCGAAATATGCCGATTTATGCAACTTCATGACTATCAGTTTAAAAATTGCTTATTTCTTAGATTTTGCAGGCCAATATTTATGATTTTCTATTCAAAAATTAAATTATATAATTTAGAATGGACTTAAATACATAACAAAATTTCACAAACATTTAAGAAAAATTCAAAACTGATACCAGATATTTAATTCATTGATCTAGTAAATAACATATTTAAATTTTTTTCATATTTAATCATAACCTACAGGAGATTACGTAACTCCTTAGAAAAACTTACAGATGACTATGCAATCTACATCATATTTTATGAAAATAATAATGATAGCTAAACTTACTAACATTACTGTGAAACATTGAATTCAGAAGTTGTTTCACTTGTAAACTACTTGTGAAACCATCCTTTCAGTATTATATAAGGTTTATTTCACTTGGAAACTATAAAGCATATGTCATTTGCAAATGGGCATTACTTCGGTTTATCTAAATGATTTCAGAAACTCTATATTTCAAAACAATTCAACTGACTGAATTCGCGATTAAAAAATTATGTGTAGTGCTTAGACTCTAGATAACAGGCACGAAACTGAGGTTAATGGTTGGTAAATCACTGTTGAGAGAACCATCTGTAGAGATGGATTGATTGTACTGTACTGAAATGTACATTAATAATTCTGAGTGGATGGCATTATCAGAAAACTAGATCGCCAAACATATATTAACTATATATTAAATTCATACTCTAGTTTTACCATCTAACTTTTAAAATTCATAGTGTTTTAATATTTTATGACATAAATGGAGTATTGTTTTCCTTGACTTATTGTATTGCTGTTTTATTTAGATTCATATTTGCTTTAAAAAACCATTATGCACAGTATATACGCATCATGCTTTATTTAATACTACCTCGGTAATAAGATTGAAATAATATGGAAAATTTGGAAAGAAAAAAAGTTTTAGAATTATGCCTGAAGTACCTTGATGGTTACTAAATACTTACAAATTTTATTTAAATATTTTAACGAAACTTTCGTTATATTTATTTTTAAGGGAATCGTGTTTGGTGAGGAACAACTCTGCATTTATGGAGATATGTGGGAAACACTTCACTATAAACTACTAGTTCACTAACATAAACATGCATCTAAAATGTTTTGAGATAATTTCCTCATCATTCATACAAAAACATGTATAATTTATTAACAAAGTAGAAAAACATTAACCTAATAAAATTTGTGAAAGAAAATAAGAATTTCCAAGAAGCTATTAACGCTGAAATGGGAAAGTGCTGCTTTTTTTCTACCTGTACGCTATAAACATCGTTTAGACTCATTAACTCTACAGATTGAAATTTCATGTAATAAGAATTTTACCTTTTTTTTTCGCCTTATTTTATAAATATAAGCTGTTTCTATTTGTATGTTATATGTTATCTTCATTTATTGTTCTTTATTAAGATTTAATGTACTTTACCATCTGTTGTTTACATGATCTATTTATAGCAATGAAGTGAATAATGTATTTATCGCTATGACAATTATATGATAAATTATGGAAATTATATTTTAATGTTAAGAAACTTATGGTAATTATTAATTATTTGGGATAAAGATAACTATTTGTGATAAATAGTAATATATATTTTGTGATAATAATTCGTTTAAATAGGAAAAGTATTGAGATAACATGTGTATTAAGTCTTTCAAAACAATCCATTTTATCTAACATAAAATATCAGAGATAATTTGAAATTGAAATTATGATTCTGATAAAAGCGATTTGTATTAAGAGTTGTTCATATTTGAATCATAAGCTTCCTACAACAGTTCTTCGAATATAATTTATATTTTCTGCTTCAAGTGTTAAATAAAACTTAAATCTTGCATATGATTTAATAAAATTTAACAATTGTTGCTATATAATAGGCACAGGTATAGTTTATGATTTACTAATACATTAAGCTCTTATAAATATGCTTTGTTTCGTACAATATTCAACGATATGAAAATATTTAATAGTTTATGTTAGATCAAACTGATTTTTATAAAATAAATGATCGTACTTTTATCAGAAAAGGATTATGGAAAATTCGAATAAAATCCATTTATTATTAAATTCAACATAAGCATAGAATGTTTCATGCCATTAAGAAAGAAAAATGTAGATTTATAGAAAAATATTTTTGTTTACAAACTTTTTAACTATATTCTACAAAACATTTTATTTTGTTTTGTATATAGCAATTTCTGCATTAAATTTTGTACTGTTTTAATCAATAACATTCAGTAGCAGAAAATTTAAATGCAGTCTACAATTTTTTGACGTTATAAATACAAATAACGTCATATTTGAATAGAGATTAAATGAAAATGAATAATAAAAAGTACAAAATAAGATATTATAGGATTAACTATAACTAAAAATTTACAAAATTTATGTATAAAGTTATTTATTTACTTTCTTATTTTTAAAATTAAATTATTGAAAAAGCGATTATATAATTGTACAACGATTTTGTAAAGATCAATGTCATAAAATATACAGTTGCATATCAATTCATTAATAATTCTAATGTTCCTATTTTAAAAAATGATTCATGCATAAAATGTATTTCATATTTAATTTATGAAAACATTTAATAAAACTTTATATTTACATTACAAAATACTATATAAATTAACTATAATACAACAATTTTTATTTAGAAAGTAAAAAGTAAAATTTGATTAATAAATATAAAATATTTGTGTTATTAAATATTTTTAACTAAGTTGGCTTAAGTTAATATATAAATGAAAAATTATTAATTACTTTAAAATTTTTGTGCGAATATTAGATAATTTATATTGCAAAAATATTAAATATTTATATATTAAAATTCCAATTAGTTGTAAAAAATAAAGTCTTAGTTTTTAAAATACACTTATTATTCCTTGGACTTTAAATCTCACATATGATAAAATATTGAGCTAAAAAACTTTGAGTATTTAACTTTTTTAAAAAAAATTATGGTTCACCTTTAATAAACATTGTTTGTATACATTTAATAATAAAAATAAGAAATATATATTTCTCAAAAAGTGAATAACTCGTCTAAAATGTTTCCAACACATTAAATCTACATATTCGAAAACTCTTTGATCTCTGGAACCCATATTTTCCTGAAATACCATCAATTTAGTTGGTTGACAGAGTTGATCTATTACTAGCTACTGGCGAAATCATACATCATATTAATGAGAGATGATAGTTCTGTCGAGCTTCAATAACAGATCACTTCAGCACAAACCTCCACTCAGACACACGTACTCCACGCAACAGTCTGAGCAATGTCTATTGTTCTAGAATGACAAGTACCGCGATGAAATAAAGTTGCAATTTAGGGCAATTTAATGAACTGTATCAAATAAAGATGCGACTGATTATTGTTTTATTTTTAAATGAAGTGCATTCACATGATTTAAAGGTCATATAATTTAATGATTTTAAAAATGCTTGTTTAGTGTTTCATAATCCGTTTTTCAGGCTTTCCCAGGAATTATTAATTTGGTCAATATTTAGATTGGAAGATCGTACCTTTAATCTTTTGTTACACTTTAGTGCTTTAAAGAGAATCTTAAAACTTATTGTTTCCCTTGGAAAAGTTGTAAAATTTATCCGAAAACCAGACAGTGTTCATGATTTATGTTTCTATACAAACTTTTAGAAATAATTACTTTAAAATTCTTCGTGATTTATAGCAGCATTAAATATAAAATATTGCGGATAGTTAAAGGAAATTATTCATCTTTAATCTCTTAAAGATTTTGATAAATTATTTTCTTATCTATCAGATGGACATTTTTAATTCCTGATAAAAAAGTTTTTATAGCTTAAAAACGTTTTTCTCTACTTTTAAAGCGGTATATTTTTTTATTAAATATTTTAGTACAATATTTGCCTGCGTAACTTCTTTTTAAGACATTTATTGCTTTAGTTAAAAATATGACACGTCGAAATAAATGAACAGAATATGACATTTGTAAATAACCTTTCTTATAAAAAAGGAGAAAAAGAATTGAAATAATTGCATGAAACGTTAGTCTTTAACTGCCATGATCTTTAGGTTGAAATGTCGGAGTGTTGAAAATAATAACTATTATATGTTATGGTTGATGCTTTAATTTTTTTAACGTTTGAGTATTATTTTATAATTATGTCTTATATAGTTGAGGAATCACAATGCCCATTTTATATTATGGAAAAACATGTGCACATAATCAAATGTATTGTAGGATTAATAAGAAATAAAATAAGCTATTGAATTTATGAGATAATTTTATTACATTTTAAATTTTATTTACGTGTTTATAATGGTAAATAAATTATTGCTCATAATTTTGTAGGAAAATTTGTTTAAATATTCAAATTGATACACATGCTTCTATATTCACTTAAAACTTCAACTTTCAATGAGCTTAGATTTGCAAAGTTCTCAAAAGCCTAATCTGTATAATCTACATAATAAATTTATTATGAGAGTAATTAACCAAGTAAATATTAAACCAGAGTAAACCAAGTAAATATTAAAGTTAATATTTAAAAAAGTAAATATTAAACTTAATATTTAGTAAAGTAAAGTTTAAAAATGCACACCGTAGTTTCAGTTCAATTAAAAAAAAACCCAAATCAGAAATTATTAAGAATACAGATAGAGAGATAATTTTGTCAGTTGAATTATATTGTGTATAACTACTATCAAATCATCCTATTTCCCTATTATATCATTCTATACCACATTAGGGGTCAATAAAATAAATATGAAAGTGTTTCGAAAGTTATCCATTTTATATTACTTCTTAACACTAATAGACTTGTCCTAAATTATAATGCGTCACATGTGATATTGTACACTTAAATAATATTGTACAGTAAAATTGCATTGCTGTACAATAGATGTTAGAAGTATTACTGTAGAGTGATGTAGATAATAAAACAAATCATTGATTGAAATTATAAAAAAATATAATATGTATAAAAAGATTAAAGTATCTGTTATATACAAAGAAGAGCTTATGGAATAATATACATTAAAAAATACAAAATAATTTTACTTAATTTATCTTAATAAATTTTTAAAAATTCTCTCTTAATACAAAAAAAATTTTTTAAAAAGAGTTTGTGAACAAAACATTTATATTTCCTTCATTCTCTTATTACAAATTTATTTTATTAATGGATTCGGATTATCAATTATTTCACTATCATGTTATTTATTTAATGCGTGACATTATATATTCAAATATTTGATTACAAGTTGTAGTAAATTTGATTGCATTTTGTACTTAATTTGATTTGTACTTAATTTGATTTGTACTGTTTTTTTGTACTGTAAATTTGATTTTACAGATTGTTTGAAAAATTTTCGTCATATAAAAAGAAAAACATTTAGCTTCAAAATATACTTTTTAAATTATATGTTTAATCAATTTGATCGAAAAATGTATGTATATATTTATGTATTTATTAATTATAGCAATTACAAATTAATTACTTCATAAATATGAAAAATTTATCTTATATGCCTAATTTTAAGGAATTGAAATATTTAATATGCAAGCCAAACAAAATGATTGAAAAAGGGAAGTAATATTTTAACCATTACAAAAAATATCCAATATGAAGAAGTAAAATTTAAATGATCAGAGATTCTAAGATGAAAGACAAATAAATACAAATCTCTGTCTCTCTCTCTCTCTCTCTCTAAATATATATAAATTAAAGACATTCTAAAGATCACCAATTCATAGAATAAGAATAACAATTCTAATATTTACATTTTTTTTTCATTTAGTCTTTAATTTCAAAGTCATGTTCACAAAAAAAAAAATCGTTAAATTAAAACGGGTGGAGTTTTAGAATAATCAGTTGTTTCCAAAAGTATTATAATATATTCTCCGCAAAAAGAAAAGTATTACCATTCTCCGGCGGCACTTAATGTTTACACTTGCGATAGAAATCATTAAGCGATAGAAAAACATTCTTCCAGAAGAAAAGAAACCCACTTCAGTTTTTTTGAGAAACTCATAATGCTATATTTGTGCACTTTTGTCATTATTTCAATTTTAAAAATGATAATCCTAAGAAAAATTGTACAAGGTTCTGATTTATGATTTAACATGTCTCAGTTAGCTTAATCGAAAAAAAAATATGAAAATATTTTTCATTTCGAAAGTAAAATTTTTGGAAAACATTTATTTAAAAAAAGTCACTTGACAGACAGTTTTGTTTAAAATGAATTAATAAGAAAACAAATAATTTAATCTAAAAATTTTGCAGTTATGTCTTACCTTACCATTTAAGTTACTCACAGAGAAATTTTAATTAGATTTTTCTGCCATTTTAATTACACAAGTTTATCGATTTCTCAAATCAGATGACAGATTTAAATCTCATAAAGGAGATGTATTTCTATTGGTTACTAAAATTATTTTAATTTGGTTATTTTTTTAATTTAACGTTATGTCATCGAGAAATTTTTTTTTTCTTTTTCTATCTTACTATTTAATTTAGATAAATATTTGTTAAAAATATTTTTAAATTTTATTTAAGTATTTTAGTACAAAAATTTGAATGAATGAAATTGATATATTTAAAAAAATCTTTTATAAGATTTGAACACAACAAATAGACTTAATAAAAAGTAGGAAGAAACATCGATTTTAATTTTTCTTTTATTTATAAGCCAAAATTCCATTACTTATATTGAAATCATTACTACATTGAGTATGTAGTATTATTATTATTAATATTTTGGAGAAATTTGATTAAAAATCATTGTTCTGTAAATGTCATAAACTTATAATGCAATGATAAAAAAAAAAAAATCACTTGACATTCTACCTCATTAAAGAATATTTCTTAACTGAACAGTTTTTCAATTTATTCAACAGGGTTTTTCAATTCTTAAAAAATGCTGAATTTCATTAAGTTTGGATTTCAGTTAATAAGCCATCATCATTTGTGCAACAGCCCCTTGGTGGGCTAAGGCGCAAATAAGGTGGGCTAAGGCGGCTGTTGCGCAAATGATGTCTGTCAAGCCGTCTGCCTAGAGGCAGATTTCGAGACAGGAGATGTTTTTTTTTTACGGGGGTAGGGTTGTGAGCTCTAAGTACAACAGTCATATTAGACCGGGACCTATAGTTTAAAGTGGATTCCGAATTACTACAAACATCCATGGCACAGCCAAGACTTGAACCCAAAGCCTGTGGCAGAGAGAACCAGAGCGCTAGTCATTTGGCCATCAGTTCCTCAGTTAATAAATTCGGGCTTAAAAAGAGAAAACATGGTGGGGGAAAAACAACAATTACATGATTATATTAGGATGGCAAGAAAGTAATTTCGGTTTTCATTAATTAAATACATGGTAAAAAGCGAACTTACTTTCTTTCCAACCCAGTATATTCCGAATACCAATACGTCAAGGTGAAAATAAAAACACAGAGTCGCAAGCTATCAGAGCATTACAAGTAGCAATCTAAGGGTACGACAACATAAACATCGGAGACCTTAATTTAGATGAAACAACATGCTAGCAATTACTTAATCAGGATTAAAAAATAACCACAAAAATATGCCAAAGTAAAGGTACTGCTCTATGGAAGGTGGTGAAAAAGGAGGTGCTTTTTTTGAAGGAGGATCGAATCTATATTGCATAATCCTTCCGAACTATAATTCATATTTAATAATACTTAATTTGTTAATTAATTTAAGTTTTACTTTTTTACAAAAATCAATAATCACACTCAATAACCACACCATGCAGATTTTTTTCCTTATTGAGATCCTGCAACGAACAAATATATGCATTCTTCCAAATTTTTCCATTTCAGTAATATTTTTTTAATAAACTAATAATATATACATACCACAGACAGCTGATGTATAGTTTATTAAAAGCCGATATATTTAAAATGATCATAGTTAAATAATTTTTAAAAAAAATGTAGAATTATAAATGTAGATTTGTTAAGTATAAGCTACACAGTTTGTTTGCATTTATTAAAGTCATTAATAATTAATTATTCCTTTAAAAGTATTAACTCATGTGGTTCTAAGTTTAGATATTTTAAGCAAAGTTAAGATTTCAACTAGAATATGTTAAATGTAAATGAAATGGAAATGAATATTATTGGAAACAGTAGCCCAAAATGAATCTCCAAACTTACCCAGACACTTAAATCGATTATCGTTTCGAAAATGTAAAAGCAATGACAAATTTCGTATTTGCCAAAGTTATCATTAATCACCAAGATTTTATCTTGTAGACTGCAAACTTGTTAAAATTTTATATATCTTCATAAATGGTAATATCGACTGTTTCGAAGTCGAGGGCTACGGAAAGATATGAATGCCATTTTGAACAATCGATACACTTAATATGCATTTTACTACAAGTAATGATAACTGCCTAATTTCTAAATAAAATAGAAATTCAGAAACTTATCTCAAAAGAATGGATGAATTCTAGGAAATATACTTGCCAAATATTGGCATGCTAATAACATGTAAAGTGGATTTAAAGAAACTTGTTTGATTGGGGAATGTATTGCTACACTTTGGTAGTTTACTAATCCTTGCAGCGTTTATTTAAACTAACTCAAAACTCAAAAAAAAATAGTAATCAATCTATACTCTGTTTGTGTTTTTAAATGCAACATTTTACAAAAATGTATTCAATTTGAAGGGAGGAAGAAATGACATGTAAATTACCTTTAAAAACTGTCAATAAAGTAATCATAGCTGCTTCCATTTGTAATGTGGTTTTAGAAAAAACATTGGTTTACTGTAAAAAAGGATTAAAAATTAAAACAAATATTAGAAAACCTTTAAACATTACTAATTATTTAAATGAAAAAATTGATTTAAAATAACGGTTTAAGTTTTTGGTAATTTTAAATCTTTGTTGCATAATATCTCATCTGGTAGAAAAACATTCAGCCATACGTTAAAATTTGTGAATGTTTATTCATTTGCAGTTAGAGACTATATTTAATTGAGAACTTATTTTATTTAAATGAACATTAATTATTCTGTAGAAAACGTCAAATTCTGTACTAAACGTCAATCGAAAAAGTGTTTAAAGAAATATTTAAGAAAAGTAGCTGGAAAAATATTTGCTATTTTAAAGAACATAAAATTGTTTATAAAAATACCTTTTTACGCTTAAACATTATATGTCTCTTTCTTATTTCTATATAATTACTGTTAAATATAAACTAAGAGAAAACTGTGTTTGTACATTGTGAAAATTTAAAAATATTAATACTTGTATTTATATACCAAGCTAAAAACTGCTAGGTACAAACTTTAGGTGAAAAAAAAAAAAGGTTTTTGAAAGATTTAGTTGGGATTTCATTTCATATCTCGGCCAAAGAAAAATTCGAAAAACACTGATATACGTATTTCAACCGATTATGAATAGGAAATCTAATACGCTTACGGAAGATTAATTTTTCATGAATATCGTCAATTTAAGATCTTTAAAAGTCTGTCATTGCATATGCCTGCCCAATAGAGGAATATAGAGCTCAAACTCGCATAATGTAGTCATCTAGAAATCCTTCGCGTACAATGGCACATGCATACGATATAGTAAAGAAGGATTAACGCAGAATTAATGATAAAGTAAAGTTGCCTCCTCTCAAGGGTTACACAAAACACTTCGGAAGTCTTTTTAAGCATATACAACTCGGAAAATTAAGCTGTCTTTGCAATCATAATAAACCATAAATCTAAACCACCCTTGCTATAATTATATACACCCATAAACTATAATTCTCAACCACCATTCCATAATCAACCATAATTCTAAACCTTAATAAAACTCCAAATAATAAAAGATTAAGAATTGTAACTGAAAATGATTTTAAACGATAAAAACTCTCTTAACTCTACATCAGATAGATAATAGTAGGCCAATCCAAATGAGCAGTTCCAAACTTCCTCTCTTTATATATATATATATATTATTAATTATTAATTATTTTTATTTCTTATTTATTTTTCTAATAATTTCCAAGATTCAATTAAAATTTTATCCAAATGTTATTCATTTATATTTAATTTCAAATTCGCATTCTTTCATTTTTAATTTTTAAACAAGGCTTTCTTTTTCAATGTTCTTAACAATTTTAGGATATATAGTATATAACCCTTCAATCTCTTAACAGAGGTGCATCAACAGACCGTGGTTACAAATACGTTTAACTCAAAATTAGCCTTATAATATATTTTTCTTTACATATAAAAGTTATTATAGTTTCCTCCATAAAGTTGGACTAGCAAACTGATAAATATTCTATCAGTTTAGAAAGTAATGTAATAACGAAAAAAAAAAAAAACATTTGTTTTTGATTAATCTAAAGAAAAATTGAAATAAAACGGAATGAAAAAAATCTATTAGATTCCTTTTCCATTTCTGAATCGGAGTTCTTCAGCTTTAATTAGCATTGATTTTACTGAACTGTCCTTACTTAAATATGATGCATGTCCTGCATGTTTTAATTAATTTTCTTCCTGGAAAATAGATATTGATGCTCTTTTTATGCATTTTTTTACAATTTGTAGATTTATTCGCATTATTTTTCTTTACTTCTTACTAATGTAAATCTCATATTGTATTTTTTTTTTTGTTATACATGGAAAAAAAGTTAATTAGTGTTTTAAATAAAATTTAATTACATGATTAAAATGTTTGTTTATATGTATATATTACATTGTTTGAAACTCAACATATCATTTATTTCGAATAATTTTGTTGTATTTTACAAAATATTTTCTTTATCTTGTAATTTTGTATGTGACGAAAAAAAATGAAATAGAAAATTGTTTTCTAATAAATTGGTTTCGTAGATAAATTAGTTATAAACTAAAGATTGAATGTTAGCTGTGGAAAGCACTGTGAAAATGCTTTTGGATTTTTAAATTTAAAGAATTTAAATAAACTTTATGGGAATATGATTAAAATGTTTCATATTTTTTTGTTTTATAGATGTCCGATGTTAATTAAATATTAATAAAAAGATTTTTGTAATTTCAAATCGTTAAAAGCAAACACAGATCCCTTATCTAAAAAATAATTTATTTTGAATACATTTACTTTACATGGAAAAATATTTACTTGGAAATAATTTAAATATTTATTAAATTATTTCCAAGTAATAATTTAAATATTTAAATATTTATTAAATTATAAATGTATAAAAATTATAAATTGGAACAATCAAACGTAAATACGCATATATGCATCATATCTTTTAAAGCAGAAAGAAGAACTGTACTTTGTTAAATTATTGATTTTGTAAAAGAACTTTTTAAATATATTTTTTTTTATTTCGATAAAGTACCATTAGTTTTTTTTTTTTTTTTTTTTCAATTCTTAAGAAAAATTAATCTTGCCATATGCAGTAATCTTCTCTCGAAAGAAATGCACTAGAAATTCAGAAAAAGTGGTGGGTAAAAGAAAGTAAAAGAAATTTTTCCAACAGTAGAAAGGCTTCAAAATTTTTAAAAAATGTCCGTAAGAAGCTCTTTAAAATACCCAACAACTTCTCTGATGAGAAAAATTTTGTCGTTGTTCTTTTTGACAGCTACAAAGTTTTCTGAGAGAAAAAAATTTCTTTTGTTATCAAATATGTCAAAGAAATGTTGTTCCATTTGGGAAACGTTGTAGTGGCAGCATTATATTTTGTTGGTATAAGACTTCGAAAGGAACGTATAATTTATCTGCAATTGTAAGAAACTTAGATGTCAAAGCTCATTGCACTTCTGAAGTATTTCATTTAAAAATCCATTAAAAGTTATTCGTGAAGATAGTGTTATGATTTTAGAAAAACAACGATTCTTAAACATGTAATAATTCAAACGAATTATGAAAAGAAATTAATCTTACTAATTTAAATTCCATGATTTTAATAAGTATTCTGTATAAAATCTACATTAATTCCTTATGATTATTCAACTTGTTTTAGAATTCAAAATAATGAAGAAAAAAAAAATTTGACCTACGACTTTTTTTTTTTCAAAATTCTTAATAAAATGCAATCTTTTATGAAAATATATGTAGATAAAATACGTATTGAAACAGACAAGTATCTACTAAAAACGAGAAAAACTCCTCAATTTCAATATTGACCAGTTTAAATTTTATTTTTGTGCCAAAATTCTAGAAAAACATCTTAGATGTGAAAATGACAGGCAAAAATATATTTGTATCTATATTACATACTTCATATTTATATAAGCCAACCATCTTTAAATATAAAAGGTTTTTGATATTTAAATAATTGCATGAATTATGGTCTTCTCAAAAGTTTTTCAAAAATGTTGGAATTCTTTGTAGATTTAGAAAATATGGTTTTATGACAAAAGACATTCAATACTATTTATTGTTCACCTTTCAAATATTTTTTTACATACTTGGTTCACTATTTGATGAGTGGTGTCACTCTTTATTCTTAATGGTATTCGTTTAAAATTATAATAAAGTTCATCCCCCTCCCACCCTAATGCACTATGAATCTGCTTCATTTCTGCCGTTGTAGTAGCAAATGTCCTAGGGAAAAAAATATACGGCCATTTTATATACTAAAATTTAACTCTTTATTTGTATTTTCAACATATTTCATAAACCATTTTTATAGTCTATCCTAAGGTTAAATAATACGAATGCCAAAAAGTCAGTTCCAATACAAATCAAAGTTCACATAAACTTCTTATGGAAGGCTATAAGATATTTTATTCATAAAATACAGCAATTTACATTTATGCTCAAAACTACATCAAATAATGACGTATCTTGAATATTTAAAGAAATATTTTAAATTTCTTCTACCAGTTTAAGTACAGTATAAATTCTTTATGCGTATACAATATCAAATTATAGTACAGTAAATATTTTGGTTGATAATACAAAAAGCCTTTAGATATGTAGGCTAGCAATATTTTTCTATGTATAGACAGGACATCAATTATGTTATTTGCGTTGTAATGTTGAACTATGTTTTTTAATATATTGAATATTTTTGTCAACGAAATGCCAAAATTTGTTTAAATATAAATTATTCTTCGATATTCTTGCTTTCTTGTTTTTTATATTATGTAATACTGTTTCTTTTTGAGTTTTTGAAATATGACAAAAATAATAACATTTGAAACAAACATCACAAATTCTTATAGAATCATTACTTCAAATATCTTTTATACATTCTATGATGTAAATATTTATCACATACTTATAATATGTAATAAACCTTTATCACAAAAATTATAATTTATTATAAATTCAAATCAAACAATTATACAAAATTTTAAGATTATATAACGAAATTAAGAAAAGTCTAAGTATTGACTTTAATCTCCTTAATGACATTAACTTGCTGTTATTATTATTAGATTATATTATTTTATAATTGTTTTTTTATTTGTTTATTTACTATGCTAGAAGATAATCAAAGTTTCTTCATTCTGGTCTTAGATCTTTTTTTTTTTTTTTTTTAGAAATTTGAAATCTAGCACTTGGATAAATTTGTGCTTGACTTCTTAACGGATCAGACAGGCTCTTGATTCACCTATTTAAATTTGATTTTCCCATAAAAGTCTTCGATATGAAATGAATATACATAAAAGGACTTCGTTTTCACCTTTAGTTACTTCAGAATCAGATTGTCTTAATAACATAATTAACAGAAGTCTATATATGTTCAGGCTTTAATTATCAGCGTATTTTACTAAAATGTCTGAGGCTATTCTAAACCCTTCAGCAAAATATAAGATTGCTAACAGTAATTAGTAGTGTGTACTGTATGAAGAAGTATTTGTAACGCATCTTAAATGGAAGGTTGAGATATCGTGAGACAGACAAAAAATATATCAAAAGGAAAAGTACCTTTATTATATGTGACATTGGGTTATTAAGTTATGGAAGAAGATAGTAAAAATGACAATAATCATTAATCATTAAAGCAAGGGAATTTCCTTTGAATAAACGTTGACTTCTGTAAGGTAATATTAATGGTAAGAATAACATATTTTGAAGGTAATATTAACATGTTTTACTGCAAAATATATATTTTTGAAATCTAAAATGTTATAAAACGTTAATAATACAAAAAAAATATTAGAAACTTTCATCTTTACTCAGTTAAAAAACACAAACGTAAACTACAAATCAATTATTATGTTATTCTATGTCAAATTTTCACTTTTAAGGAAATTTTATTTTACTTTAACTGTTTTCGATATGCACCTGTAACACATAAATCAAAAATATTCATATTGTAGTTTAGAATAAAATAAATAGAAATTAATGTTTAAATGCTAAAATGATGTTATATCTTATTCAGAGATTTTCTTGAAAATGTTGATACAACTATAGTAGCTAGGAACGAAAAAGTCAAAATCTTTTGCGTGGATATTATCTGCATAATTTGCCCATTTTTTTTACTTCTATTTTAGCATGCAAATTGTTTGGTTAGCAAAAATATGCAGTAATATTAACTGTTGATTATTGAATTTTGGAGTTTTTCCCTTAATACTTCGTAGAAATTACGTTTTTCGGTATGTGACTTAACAGAAATTATAATTAAAACACTTGTCTATAAACTTGATTCTAACAATCCAGTTTTATGTTAGTTTTATTAATATTTTTTACTCGCAGTTGATGAGAAATTTACAAAAACTTTATTAAATTCTAAATGAAGTTTTATCAATGAAAAACGAAATATATTCGCTGAAAATGATCGAGATCGAATGATCAACAGTTGCTAAAATAAATTCATTCATATATATAAAACACTCAACTTGTATTTTTTTACTTTAATTAAATTTATCAATGAGATAAGATCTTTTTAAGATTATGCTTTCAATCCACGCAATATATTTTGGAATGTACCTCAGACATAATGTTAATCGTTTACTGACAAATACAGTTGTTAACTTTCAAATATTAATATCCGCAAAAACGTTTAGTTATACTAAAAATACAAATAAAAGAATGCATGCAAGTCGGTGCTGAATATACTTTCAGTTATTACATCAAAGCTAAAAAAATGTCATTTTGACGTAATTTATTACTAAACATCTTTTATTAAGATTTTATTAATTAAAATAAAATTGGCAGGAACATTTCATAAGAAGATGAATAAAACATAACTTGAATAATATAATAAAAAAAAAACATTAATTCATTTAAATTGGACAAGTATATATTAGCGTAAGTAATATATTTTGAAATTTCTTGTTAACAAACAGAAGACAAAGACTTTGATAAGCAATATAGAAAAGAAAAACAATAAAATGTTCTTACATATCTCCTGATTGTTTGCGAGAATAAAACAGTTAGCTTTCATTAATTCTACTTTAGCCTGGTACATAAACAACAGCATTGGCCTAATTACATTCATATTCAAATCGAACAAAAAAGTAAATATTTAACTGAATTATTTAACGAAATTAAATTAGAGTAATAGATTTACAAGCTTTTTGTTTGAATCAAGTAATTGAAAATAAATTTGATTTCAACGATGACTCTTGACAAATATAAGAGATAATAAAAAAAATGTATTTCGTTAGAATTAATATTTATTCAACAAAATAATGTGATATGCAGGAACATAATCTTTTTTTTCATCTCAAAACTGTTTTCTTTTTTAATATACTTTTATTTTAATCAAATTTTCTTTTTAACCATTTTTTATTCCTAAAATTAATAAATTCTTAAATGATGTAACTCTAATTGAAACATTAGCTATTTAACGGGAGTTTAAATTAATATATTATTTTAAACTTGTATGAAATATATTAAAAACAAAGAAACACGAATATTCGGTAATTTTCTAACATTACAATTAAATATGGGAAGTATATATATGCAGAAATCTATGCGTTTTTTATAAATATCATTTATCCAAAAAAATCTGATTTATATACTGCAAGGAAAATTATTCATAGAATCGCAATTCAATATTTAATTTATGATGTAATATTTATGTAATATAAAAATAAAATTGAATTATTGAAATTAATTCAATTTTATTTATATATTCATTATTATTATTATTATGCTATTATTTTTTACATTATTATTTAAGGACACATTTGAGATTAATTCTCAGTATTTTGTTTAGAAGATAGTTAAAATAAAAAGTTTCATGAAAATATACCAATTTTTGACACAAATAAAAAAACAACTGGCGTGGTTCTTCAAATATGATAGGTTATTTATATCGTTAATTGCAGTAACGAAAAAGTAGATACTTTATATCAATAGGCATATGTTTAATTTACTAACATAATTATGTAGCTTTTGGTGAATTGAATAATAATAATAAGATATAAGTAATAAATTAATTAGGGAACATTAAAATAATTAAAATATAATATTATTATTAAAATAATTAATTAATAAGAAATAGTTTAATAAGAAAACTTTTCTTAACTATCAGTTGACAAACACCTTTAAAGATTTCTACGGTTAAACACAGTGAAACATCTGTAAACAAATGTTATAAAAGGGGCTTTTATAAAAAAAATAAATTATATTCTAGTGTATTTTGTATGCAACGATGCATTCAAATGTCAATTAATATTACAGGTGTTATTATCACGTTAAATTTCTTTAAGCAATACTTTTCAAATATATGAAAAAATAATAATCTTAAAATCTGGTTTTTAATAACTTGACTATTTAATTCCTTTTCCAGCTACTGATAATTAAAATATAATTTGTAAATTTTGTAATTTTTTCCTAATTTACATAATTATGTATATATTTATGAAAGAGCATTCATCTAAAACTTATAAAAATGTTACGATGGTGTTTTTCACGGATATTAATATAAATTCTCGTCCCAGAAGAATTATGAATAAATAATAAATAACGAATAAATTAAAACATTTAATATCAGTCAATAGAATTCGGAAACAAAACAAAAAAATGTAACTAATTTTTATATAAAAGAAAAATGCTTAGTATATTGCCATATGAGTTAAGTGAAAAATGCATCCAGTATTCAAAAGTAGCTTGATTCATGGTCCAATGTTAGCGTGCACAGCTAACGTGTAAACGTCAACGTCAGCTAACGTCACTTTTTCAAAAGCAAATAAAATGGATGATGATTCAGTGTTTTTCAGGGTCTCTCATTTATAGTCACCAACTGATCAATGGTCCAATGTTAGCGTGCACAGATAACGTGTAATGTTGATCGTGGTCAAATTTGTTTGAGATGATTATTTCAGTCACTTTTTCAAAAGCAAATAAACTCGTTGGTGATTATGCCAGTGTGTTTCAGCGTCTCATATTTATAGTCACCAGCTAATTCGTTGTTCAGTGTTAGCGCGCAATGATAGCGTGTAAGAACAGTCATGGTCAAATTTATTTGCGATGACCATTTCAGTCACTTTTTCAAAAGTAAATAAACTCGATGATGATTATGACAATGTGCTTCAGTGTTTCTTGTTTATAGTCAGCAGCTGATTCATGGTCCAATGTTAGCTTGCACAGATAACGTGTAAGTGCTATCATGACTAAATTTGTTTGCTATGAACGCTTAAGTCACTTTTTCAAAAGCAAATAAACTCGATTATTATTATGACAGTGTTTTCATCGTCATTCATTTATAGTCACCCATGCGATACACAATTGTGTGATAGTTACCGCTAAAAGGCCTCTCAGAGGACAATGACCTCCTTCAACATAAGTGAAATATGAAGCCTACCGATATATAGCAAAAAATATTCAGATTTTATTTAAATATTTTGAGATTTAATCTAACTCTACAAAATGTCTTTTCATTGGATAGTATAGAATTTAATACTACAAAATTATATTTTAAAATGGAAAAAGAAAATTTTCTATAAAATGATACAAATCAAAATATTATATACATTTATGTATATAAAATATTATATAGATCCTTCCCTTTTAAACTTAATGTAATTCTGCTTATATAATTTGTAAAATATCTGAAATGGATCTCTTAACGTTAAAAAATATTACCGATTTTTTACATTTTTTTTTTTATATTTTCTTTTAACCTTTATATTTTAAAATTTTCTAGACGTAAAGTACTCAAACTAGGTTCTGTATACTTTAGAGCAGTCAAACAGTCCATTAAGGATGAACTTGTCGGGAGCCTGAGTTGACTTTTGTCGTCCCCTGAATTTAAGCTCTTCCTTTGTTTGCACTGGACTTGATTCTCCAAGTAACAGTTCGGGTAACAGAGGGGCCCGTCTGTGTTGATTTTAGTTTTTATGTGCTTGGAAAGCAGCATTATCTATCCAAGAAATATGTGACTAAAAACCTTTTAGAGCGTCTTATTCTTTACGAAAATTTAACTTTCTCAGGAAAATACATGATATGGAAACTTTAGATCTTAATACCAAGCTACGAGGGCGTTTCACCAACTATGAGGTTAAGCTAATATCGTTATCGGGCATTTTCTAAAAATAGTGGCAAAAAGTAAATTCATAATTTCTTTGCTTTTCTATTATAACGCATTATTTTTGTCTCTTTTTATTAAAACTTTAAATTTTTCAGTGTACACCAATCTTCTTTTTCAGTTGGTTTTATAAAGTAAATGATAATAAATGTTCTCTTATTTATGTTTGTAGGATTGCGTTAAAACTCTTTATTAATTCATTTTTACTTCATTGAATTATGCAAAATAATGTGTGCATTGAATGCAATTTCTAAGGAAATTTTTTAATCATTTTTCATTTTCATTATTATAGAAAATGCATAACGTTTACGAATAAGAATTTTTAATTTCTGAAAAATAAATCAAATAGTTTATAAAGTTTTTAATATATTTTATCCCTTTTAAAACAGGTTGATATAATTAACAAATTTTTCAAATTAAAGATCTCATTGTTCTGACTTGTAAATAATCTTAGATGTTTTTAATTTTATCAGTTTGTTTTAGGGCAACACAAATACTACTAAAAATATTGCTTGCAAATCAGAATAAGTTAATCAATTAATGTTAATAATTAAATTTTTTAATAAAGTCTTTATATTCCTATAAATTGTTTTATTCATAAATCATCATTTTAGAAATCGAATGTGTTTAATAACTAAATATACGTACAACTTAATGTATTAGTGTGTCCCTTTAATGTAAAAGGAAATGGTGCCGTTCCAACATTTTTTTTTTATATTTTTAGAATAATGATAAAAGTTGTGAATATATTGCTTTCAATATTCTTTTAAAAAACAAATATTGAAAATAAAAATAATTTTAAAAGGGACATTTAATTAAAAGTTTTTAAAAATTGAATTTTTTTAGAGCCTAAAATTTTTTAAAATATTGAAAATTTTAATTATTATTTTTCTCTATATTTACTAAACTATATTACACAAGTTTTCGGAGGATATTTAGGTACAGATAAAATTGGATATATTATATATTTTTGTACTATAATATATGAAAAATATTAAAATTAAGGTTTTTACATAAACTCTTATTAATGGAAAATACTAAAATCACCAATGCTAATTCCATCCCCAGCTTTATCATATACATAATAAAAATATGCAAAAAAAATTGTAAAAACTCTACCTCAAACACAAAAAAAAAAAAAGACTTAAAAAGTTTCAAAACATGTAAACTTAGAAATGAACACAGAATAAAAACTATTTAGTTTTCATTTTGTGAAAAAGAACTTTTTAAATTGTAACCTATACATATTACATATATAGGGAAAAGAATTATCCGTTTAAGCTTAAATAAAACATTTTATGATAATATATTTAATACAAAATATTTTGCGGAGCTTAAAACACACAGTCAGTAAATGAAAAACAAATAATCGAGAAAGATAAATCTTGGGAAAAATATTTTGACAACAAATGTATTTATCTGACACAGTAATTAAAGCATTAAATATTTCATACATGTATATATATTACGTAAATACCAAAATTAATATTTTTTTTATGTTCTTAAAACAGTATCGAAAAAGAGAAAAATCTACTTTACACTTTTTATTTGTTACTTTTATTTGTTATTTTATTTGTTACTTTTTATTTTTAGCATTCTGATAATACAGCGTGAGTTTTTAAATAGACTCTTCTTTTAAACTACAAAGTGTAGTATGCCGTAAACCTATTTTTGTGATCTGGCATATAGTTTATATGTTGCTTCCATTTACATTGACCCTGGAGTTCTGTGATGATTGACGCTGCATGAATTTTTATGGCCTTTATACCATTAACAATATTCTGAGGATTTTCCCCGAGATAAGATTTTACATACTTTTACATACTATAATGCTTTGACTACAATAATTTTGAGGTGTATGTTTCATTTTTGGATTCAGATGTTCGCATGCATTTCATACAATTTTTAGCTGGTCAGAATATTCAAATTTTCTTCCTAAAAACAACACACAAAGAACTTTTACATGTGCTACAAATTAGATTTTAAACAATTTATACAGCATTTTACATCTACAATTATGTAATTTGGGCATTCACTCACATCTTTTTGTTTTCTGAGGTATCTGAATCCTATGGTTTCAAAGGTTTACTTTTCATAACCACATATTTCTGTTTGAGACTGACGAATTATAGAATTTTTTAAACTGTAAGTTGAAGGACAAAAAAGATACATCTTTGTAGTAACAGATGTTTGTTTTAAATAAATTTTATTCAAAAACTAAAAACTAACTTTACAGGACAAAGTATTCACAGAGTAAATAAAAAATAATCCAAGTAAGTTACAGTTATTTTATATTTTCTTATCAACAAGAATAAAAAAAAACAATTCAATATTCCTTGAGGAATATCACTAATAAAGGTAATACCACACCCACGTTTAAGTGGTTGCTTACAGTCAGATGACCTTTTAAATTTCTGTCATCTCCAAAAAAAAATCTGAATAACTTCGAAATATTGAAAATATAGCTTTAAATTTTTGTATAAATGTACAAAACATTACAGCTATAATTTGAGCTAATTAAAAATATCGAAATTTTGGCCATTTTTTGTTTTTCTTCTTACAGAGCGAATTAAGGCGAGAATCCACAGATGAAATGTAGAATACAGTACAGATGTGCACACCATGGTCCCTACTATCATGTGTTAATATTGCTTTAAAAGTTGATGTAATTGGTAATTTTTAGAAAAATTTCGATGACATTTCAAATACATATAACATGGCAAGCGTTAGTGTATTAATAAAGTAAATATTTAAAGAATATAAAATATTTTATTCAATTATTTATAATTTACTACACCATGAAAGAATCTCGAATTTGTTAGCTATCAGGGCTATAGTTTTAACTATTGGCAAATGTTTGCTTCAAGAATTCCTTACACATTTTAGGAATACCAAAAACATGTTGCACTTTAAAAAGTTAAAATTTTTATTTAAAATTGTGCTTAACGAAATATTTACTGTTTTTGCTAAATAATACATTAAATAACTTAAACCAAATAAATTCAACAAACATAAACAAATGCTTTCGTTACTGAATATTTAAAATATATTGTCTTGTCACTTTTTTGTCTACGTCACTATCAAATTGAACCCAGTTCTAAAACTCTTATGAAGTCAATCCATTATCAAGTACCAAATTTGTATATACTTTTTAACGTATTATATTTATTTTAACTGTATGTCATACATATAAAAGAAATACATACGGTAGATAACGTTAAGGTGTTTATGCGCGTTCTTGTGAACCATGGCATTCACAAGTTTGTGCATTCCTAGTATAAATCAAATTTGATGAGCATTATTAAAAAACCAGTAAATGCCCATAAATAAATAATATGAAAAATAATATGTCCATAAATAATATGAAGGAAGCGTAAATGATTTTTTGCCAATGGTGCATAGTACCTATTGCAAGCCAAATGATACTGAAAGTCCTATAATTTTTATTTATAATTCGTTAAAGTCTTAAATATTCACGAATATACTATTATTCTCATCAGAAGCATAACATAAACTTATTATTCGTAATTCTATAAAGTATTCCTTAATTTACTCTTAAATTCTATTTTTAAAAGATTTGTTATAAAAAAATCACTAATTAATTTTTGTAGAAATAACTTTTTGTATAGAATTATAGATTACTGATATTGATTATATGATATAATGTAACTAAAAAATTGGAAATCGATTTCTGCGAAATAGACAATCTTCCTTTTTAATTAATAAATAATCAAATTATCTGCATTTAATGGTGTGATCAAACAAATTTGAGTTCTACAAGAATATTTTTATGACAGCAAATTTTACAAGTCTTTTATAAATTTCCAAGTCCTGAAAAGTTAATGGACTTAATTTTAAAAAAGTAAAATTTGTTTATTATTTCTTTCTGCAGCATCAAGAGTACGGAAATATATTAGTGACATTGATAAAAACTCGCGTCTTTTAAAAGAGAATAGATTAACAGAATTTGCAGTATGGACTAGAACAAAGAAAAATCCAATTAATGCTGGAATACGCAAAAAATGCTATCTTGGTCATATAGCGAGGACCAAAAGAGAAAGAATAAAAGCTATTTCTTCACCTTCTTTTCTATTTCCTCTTTCGTCTGGGTTCTCCCCTTCAGGTTTGCTTCTGAACTATGCAGTAAAAAACAATGGACTCTTTTTCATGTAATAATTATAAGGAAGCAGTTGGAGTTCATGAGAAGTTTGCCTTCATTCCTGGTTCTGGATTTTTTTGTATTGTTATCTTTCTTGATGTCGTCTATGTGTCTAGGTCCAGTTCTTCTGATACTCTTTTACATAGTTTAGCGTATAATAATAGAGTGAGTAGTTTGTATACTATTTTCTCCTTTAAATAAAATTGATTCGTATATAACTTTTAAAGTCATCTTCTTTGTACCATTTATGTCCGATGAATATTTTTATTGTATCACATAATATATCTGAATAATCAATCTGAGAAGTTTCAGATATATTTTTTATAACGGCGAATTTTCTTAGAAGTTTTCTAATAAATCAACAAATTTCTTGAAGAATATCTATTTTTGTCTTCATTATCGAACATCTCATATGTGATATGTTGAAAAGTTCCATAAATACCACAAATAACTGCTTTTACTGGCATCAAACATTGGAAATTAAGGATAGGAATCAAATTCATCAGTTTGGGAATGTATTTCAGTATGTAACAAAGTTTATATTCTTTTAAAATAATTTATGAAGTAATTTGAATTTGGTATTATCTTTCGGATAAATAAATCATTTTTCTTTCATTGATATTAATTTAAATTTAAACTAAAGAGTAGAATTTAAAAGCTTAATAATATTGATTAAGACGTTGTGTCTATTTGAATAAGAATCAGGTGAAACTCTGAGTTGATATGATGGGCTCTAGAGATTCTTTCAACACATACTGAATAAAAGCTTTCCCCCAGGGCTTTCCATGATAGATTATAGTGGCAGTTCAGGTGAAAGGATTTGCCTCTTGACAATTATTGCATATTCTATATACCCGGATTTCATCTTGGTTAATTTTGCATGCCACTGTAATGAGGAATTATTAATCAATTAAATATTTTGATGGATATTCTGCTTTAATTAATTTCGTATTATTTGAGGTCTTTTAATATATATCCTGCCACAATCAATTTAAGGAAGTGTTTGTAGTGACCCGGCTGATAAAGTAATTGGTGGATTTCTTTAGCAAACTTATTGGCATTTTTATTACCGAAATGTTGATGAATGCTGGTAGCCATTACTAAATTCCAAACTTGCCGAGTAATAAATTTTTCTTAGAAGAGATTGAATATTTTCTATAGCTTTGAGCACCCAAGTTGAATTGTTTCAAGGGTGTAGCTATGGAGTTACAGAAATTAATGAGGCCTTTTACTTTGTTGAAGTCATGCAGAGATATGTACCCGTCCGTGGGCTGTTCATAGTATACATGAACCGCACCGATGTTCCATCCTTATATTTCTTACTGGTTGGGGCGACAAAGCCCTGGGTATTGAGGTGAGGTGTATAGAAAAGAAAAATAGAGATATGTACAAACTAATATTTTGTACAGCTCCCTATATATTTCGTTGCAATGCACTAAACAAAATTTTCTTATAAAATTATAACATTAAAACATTTATTTAAAAGTAATATGCAGTATATGGTAATATAAATAACGAAAATTATCGAATAAAAGTATTTTTACTTTTATCAAAGCATTTTTTCTCATAACATATGTCTTATTCAAGTGAGACAAAAAAAACTTACTGAAAAATTAAATCTTATAACTTATTAAAATATCTAAAAGGAACTTAATGAAATAGTTAAATTATTTTAAGAAACAATAGCAAAAAGGATTTCAAAATTCAGTTTAAAAAAAAAAAAACATTTATTTATTTTTTAAAAATTAAGTTAAACCAATTATGGATGGAAAATTTTATATCGTGCATTTTCCTTTTCAAATAAGATACATAATTAGAAAACAAATAATAACCATAAATCTTAAAATAGGAATAACGAGTATAAATCGTAATATATATTTTTTACATTTAGCAGAATTTTTCGTGATGAACAGTTTGAGTTTTTTTTATTGTAAACAACAAGCACATTAAGAAAGTTCTGTATCCTTATAGTTTTTCTTGTTTTTATAATCATAATTTTCTTAATAAAAACTTTTTCATATGACATAATTTAAGAAAAATTCCTCTGCAGTTTAAAATTTTCATTTAACTGATATATTGTGATATTTGAATGAATGATCGATTATGATGTATGAATTATATTTTAGGGGATTATGATTCATAATAAGATAATGTAGTCCATTATTTTGGAAAATTGTTCCAGACTTGTTGCTTTAAATATGACTGAATTATATATTACTAAAGTTCATGTAATAACTTGTCCCATGAAATGCATTTTGAGCAGACATAACAATTGCTAATAATTCATTAATTGTATCCGTTCATTTTCACAAAGATATTCGTGTCTGACTATAATATGCTCTTCCACCTCATATTAAACTTATCTTTTTACGATGCAACAAATGGCATTTCAACATATTTTGCAAGAGTAAAAATAACTTGTAAGCATAAAAGTAATAACCAATCAAAAATTTATAATAAAACTTTTTATTTTACCAGTCTTTTCAGTTTATTTCCTTATGAAATCGATATCTATATTCGCCATGAAATATTATGAAACATCAAACAGGAGATGCTTTTCAGATCTTCTCTCAGGGTTTTTAGGATTAAAATATGTGCCATTTTCAAATGCAAGAAATCAAATCCAAAGTATAAAGTGGAATAAAGGAAACTTCTCCTGTTTGCGTTAGATGTCCGGTTTGTCATCATCTAGTGCACTTTAGCATTATTGCATTTCAAATGGGGTACTTACTTTCTCGATGATGCCATTTAAAAGTAAGTTATGTTATTCTCGAAATCAATAGAAAACCTTTATTTCGTATTCAACTTCAAAGATTGTTGGAATCGATGTTAAAAGGCTACTTTTTATTGTTTCTCCTGAATCCCTAAGTATCTGCATTGTACAAAGAGAAATATAAAATTCTTTCTGTTTGAAAGGAAACAAGTTGAGAACTCTAGTTTTTATTAGATTCTTATTGATGTCTTATAAAATGGCTTCATACAAACATCTTGAATAACACAAAAATGAATCAGAGAGGAAATCTATGATAAGCAAAACCATATAGTAAAAACGTTAGGAAATATAATTTGAAAAGAATTAAATAAACTTAAATAAGTTTACTTGAAACACTCCATTCGAATTAATTCTCCATTCGAAGCTTTACTTGAAACACTCCATTCTGAATTAAATACCTTACAAATTTATAAAAATTGCTTTTTATTTTATTATGTAAGGAAAATGTCGAATTTATAAAATTAAAATCTGTAAATAATGGCTTTTATTAAAATCGTCACTAGTCTTTTTTAATATAATTTAAGTAAAATCCCTTTAATGAAATATAGCTCTTAATTACGGGATACTTTTATCCTTATTTATAGGTCCAAATTATAAAGCACCCTATAAACAATAAAATATATTAAAACAATTGAAAATAAATTAAAACAAAGTTTTTCATCATTAATCATAGGCAATTATGTTGGGTTTCAATATTTAGTGATATTGTTATTGGATTTTATGGCAATGTACATCATTTAGCCATGTTAAATATTAAACAACTGCACTATACCCCATTTTTATCATTTCGTTCTTCCCAAAGAAAAATATATCTTCTGCATCATCAGCTACCATGATGACCTAGAACATTTTGCTTTCTTTATTTAACGATGAGTATTCAACATTCTGGAATATGTACTTTTATTGTTCGTCTTACTTGGGATACACCATTGTATCAAATATTCAAAGCTACAGTAAAAATTATAATTTTAAGATGCCTATTTGTACACTTTTTTTTCCAAGCATTACTACCCTTCTTTTTTAAAATAGAATCAAGACAAAACTTACCTGACAATTTTTCTTATAAAAATAATATTTTGTTCAAACGTTCACAGTAAAGGGCTTGCGACTTACAGTTTATTTTAACCTTAATACTTTGTTTTTCATAGAGAATGACAACTTTTTTTCTGGTTTTAGAGACTGCTGGACCAGCTTTTGTGAATTTTTCTCACTACTGTTGAATTCATTTTGGATCCAGTTTCCCCTAAATAATTCAGTCTTCAGCTACGATGCTGTTTCTTTTAAATTTCTCATTAATTTTCAAATAAAAGTGTGTTTATTTTTTGAAGTTTTCGTTCCAATCTTTTCCAACGTTTCTCTAAATTATTATATGTATTTATGGACTGTTGCCCCAACAAGGTTTTAGTAGTATGTAGGTTTTATAGATTTTTCCATCTTTTGATTTAATTATTATTTATAACATTTTATTAGATTATTTATAACGAATCTGAATAACAATAACAAAATTATATGCATTTATAATCTTCTGTATTTCTTTCTATGTTTTCTATTATTTATTTTTCTGGTGAAAAGATTTGCTTTTATAGTTGTCTTTATCTTTATAAATTAACAGTTACAGTAATTAAATTTTTTTTTAATTTCATAGTAACCAAATATTCACGATATTTATATTACAAAAATACAGATATTTTACAAATCATAAATTAATTATCTATGTCTATAAGCAACAAATTGAATTTTTTTAAATGTGGAGTTTCCTTTATTTTTAAATGTAATGGTTCACTTATAAATTATGTGAATATTTTTAATATATATGCTTATGCTTTTTTTTTGTTTAGTAAATTTTTAACAAAATCAAAATTTTAAATTACAAGGATGAGACACAAAACATATATACAAGACTTTTTTTTTTTGTTCTAATGCAGCTGGCAAACACTTAGACAGCTTGGTCTTGGATGCCTTAAGGCAAGCGCTGCACAGATGTTACTCACTTTACATTACCCAGGGGGCGCGTGTGACTTGAAGATAAGCCACGGACGCGGAGTAACAATGCCCCGCAACGCTCTACGATACTATTAGGACCGGGACCTACGGTTTAAAGTGGATTCGAACCACTACAAACATCCATGGCACCGCCGGGATTCGAACCCGAAACCTGTGGTACCGAGCGCCAGCCACTCGGCCATTCAGTCCCCATGTATACAAGACTAAACGATAGAAAATAATTGCTCTCATTTACAAAGTTCAACAATATTACTGTATATATCTTTTTTCCTGTATGTACCTTCCTTTCATTTTTTCTGTAAAAAGAAGTACAGAAAATCCCCAAGAAACAAATTAGTATGATTTTTATGCAATTCAAGGTCCTCTGATTTTTATTATTATTTTATAACATGATCATAGTTTTAAAGTTTTATTTTGTCTGAAATAATTTATTGAATACAACTTCCAGTTAAAAGTATTGTCTATCTATAGAGCCTGATAATTAGTTTTTGTATTGATTTAGAAACAAAGCATTAAAAGGTCTATTGTCATAATACTGCAGGCTAAAATTGAACAAAGTCTACATTTATTTAAAAATTTCAAAACTGTGTCTTTTTATATCAAGAAACGGGAAAACAGATAACGGTCATACCATGCTGAATATACCGGTTCTCGTTAGATCACCGAAGTCAAGCATCATTGGGCGCGGTCAGTACTTGGGTGGGTGACCACCTGGGAACACCGCGTGCCGTTGCCATTCAGAAATTTGGGACCTGAATGGCTGAGTGGCTAGCGCTCTGGCTCTCGGTGACACAGGTTTCGGGTTCGAATCCCGACGGTGCCATGGATGTTTGCAGTGGTTCGGAATCCACATTAAGCCGTAGGTCCCGGTCTCCTATGACTGTAAGAGCGTCACGGAGCCAAAAGTCAGACTTCTACCTACGGGTGCTCCATTACAACTTCCTTCCCCTTCAATCATGAGTACGTATGGGCTCGTGGGCTTGACCAGCCAAGTGGGATAAGAAACAACAACATCAACAACGTGAAAACATTGAAATTTGAGTTTAAGTAATAATGATGTGCAATAACTTATTAATAAAAATCATATTTAAAACCTGGTAAGTCATATTCAATATATAAAAATAGATTTATTACTAGAGCTGGTTTATACTTTTTCATTGATATATAATTAGAAAGATATATAAATTTATATAGATAAATAAGAGTTCGTTTGAAAAGATTTAAAATAAAATCAATTCTTAAATCTATAAATAAATTGCGATTTTTAGAAAATAGAAACTGAATATACATAGTATAATAAAGAAAATAATATGAATTAACGTTGTTAATAACTCGCTGATCTTTATATTATTTGTCAGACTTTACAAAACCAAACGTCAAGTGGAAAAGTCACAAAAAGTTTTTAAGTCATGATATAAAATAAAACTGAAGCACTTTTTTTCTTCACATAAAATATTCAAATCGACCAAATATTTCATTATAGTTATTCCTTTTTATTTCAAACATTTTTAACAGAAAACAAAATTTACAAAACTTTTTATATCAACATAACGAAAAGTAGGATTTCTGAATTAAATAACGTTTTAGAATACTTATATTAAAATAAAAAGTGAAATTCATTTGATTTAACAAAGAGGTTACAACTCCAAAAAGTAACTTCAAGGATTTCTTCTCTAGATAAGTTGTCAAATATTTATATGCTTTGACTCTTGGCATCCATTGTATAAAGTTCTATAAATTTTTATACAAAACTTAGATTACAATCGGTAAAATAAGAATAAAATGAAACTTTTCTTTTGTGAAAGTTTTTACCGTGCCTGTTTGGAAATTTTCCAATTTTTTATAAAGGAAATATATGATTTTGATTTATAGAAATTTTTACTGACAAGTTTCGAAAAAGAATTTCATATTTGCAACTGTGAAAGATGAAGTTGCATTTTGACGTTTTGCCCATATCTAAATTTCTGTTCCTGGATTTGACAGCAATTTAAATAAACAAATTTAAAAAGACTTTATCAAAATTCAGAATAGTTAATCAATGAAATAATTTGAAGGCAATATTTATATGAAGAATATTTTCCATAATCTTAAATATATAAATTTCATAAAAATAGTTAAATCAGTAACAGATCATTTCTTTGTTGCGATGACAGGTAGTTAGGTATTTAGGTAGTTTTTTTTTATGGCACAAGTGCTTGCAAATTATGAAAGGAATAGTTTTCCTTTTGGAACCTATAAACCAGTTAAAGAATTGTCTATTCGATTTAATATGGCTTTCGAAGTGAAATCAAAAGGTCAATCAAATACAGCATAAATGATTGGCTTAAAGGTATAGTTAAAGAAACAGCTATGCGTACAATATATTGTACTAAGCGAGAGAGGATATAGTATGAAATATGCTTAATATAAAAACAGAAATCGATTTATCCAAAATCATGTCGGAAACGAGTACCACCTAATTGTGATTTTTTAAGATATTCAAAAATTGAATACATGAAATTAGAAAATTACCCTGCTCTACCTGATACAAGACATTTAATTTAATTTACTATATTGAACAATAGTAACAGTATTATTGAACAGAGATTACTTAACCATTGGAGAATTATACCTTTGTTATTTGATTCCACAAGCCCTTAACACTTTAGAGTTATTCCTTAACTAAAAGTACCTTGATTTCATTTACTCCATCTTCAAAATATTAGATTATATTAGTAATCTACTGCGCATAACGTATGTAAAAAGTTCTATAAATTTCTTATACAAAACTTTTATTACAGTCAGCAAAATAAAAATAAAATATTTTTCTTTTGTCAAAGTTTGACCATGCCATTTGGAAATTTTCCAATTTTTTATAAAGAGAATGATTTATAGCAATGATTTATTTATAGTATTTTGATTTATAGAAATTTTACTAACATTTTTGATAAAATTTTACTGACTATTTTTACTGAGATATATTTACTTCCTGTGGCAAGTAAGATACTTATTTTAATTGCAAGCATTATAAAAAATAAATATAAAAGATAATTATCGACTGGCATGATATTAAACATATGCATCATAATTACATTTAGGAAAATGACGTTTGAGACTGCAATAAAAAAAATTGGATTGCCTAAATATCTTTCTAACTTTCGCCGTACATCTAGAAATCTAGGTGAAAAGGTACATGATTTTATATTATATACGTATTGCCAAAAATATATAAAGAAATTGTTAATTTTACCTTCATTTTTTACTATCTATTCTTCTTTAGAGATCTAAAAAATATTTTCCTTAATTAACTATACTAGTTTATAAGTAATTAACAGATAATTAAAAACAGACAAATTTATTTCAAAATCAAAATTTTAAATCATGAATGTAGTCACACTTTCTACTGAATATTCTTCAATTCCTTTGTCACACCTTCTCCTCTAAATGATTTGAGATTGAACTAGAATTTTAAAATTAAATTGAATGAATAGATGAGATATATAATATTTCTAAATAGATTACTTCAGATAAAGAATTCAATTATTGAAAACTCAGATCAGTTTTTAACTATATTTTTTGTCAGTTAATTCCTAAAAATTCCGCGGACTGATGGCCAATTGGCTAGCACTCTGGCCTTTGGAACCCCAGGCTTCTGGTTGGAATCCTGGCGGTGGCATGGTTGTTTATTAGTGGTTCGATGTTACCTTAAACTGTAGGTCCCGGTCTAATTAACCAAAAGTGTGCACAAAATGACCGTAAAGCTACAAACTAAACCTAAAAAAATTCAATTTGTTTTGAAAATATTTTGAGAAAATATAATAAACATTTTTAGAATGAAAACTTTGATTGTATATTATATGAATTGTTCTTCATAGGAATGAAAACATTAAATTTATAGATTTGTTTGGTTTGTCGCTCTACGGTCATTTTGTGCACACAAGGGCTAAACAGACTGAGTAAAAAATTTATAGAAGACTTTAACATTATATATTAATTATTTTTAAAATAATTCTTTTAAATATATGATTTTTTAAAATTACATTATTTTTGTTTTTATATGTTTTTTTTCATTCGCTAAGACAAAGATACAGATAAAAAGCCATCAAAGCACTTAAAAATATGCATTAAATACTTATTAAATAGTTACAATGCAAATTTAGTTATATTAAAGTTATAAAACTAATTATTTCATTATTAATTATATTAATTATTTCAAAAACTAATTATTTCATAAAGACATTATCAGTATAATTATTCACATTCCTGGAAGTAAGAATCAGTGTAATATTAACATAGAAAAATGAATCTACATCAAGCAGGCTATTTAAAATTTTAAAGATATTTTAACTAATGAAAATTTAAAGACAAAAGTTTCAGTTACAGGGGCAAAACAATTTGTCAATCAACAATATGAAACGAAATTCCGAATTTTCCTGAATTCCTACGATGTCATAAAATCCAGGAAAGTGTTTCTTTTACGGCGTAGGAATATACACATGACACCGGCTATATGAACCCTACTTGGCCAGTGCTATGGAGATAAGCATATTGATGGTAGAAAAAAAAAGTAGATGTGGCAATAAACTCTGCTAGTGTGTTGTTTGCGAAAACAAATAAAAATTTGTTTATGCAAAACTTTTGAGAGCTCACATGATGGCAACACAGTCTACAGAGTAAAATTGAAAATAGTTCAATAAAATAAGTAATTTAAATATAATTATATAATATTAATAATAAATTAATCATCTAATAATACAATGATAAATTCGTAACTAAACGATTCGTTACTAAAACGATTTAAAATGTTTAATGCATATTTTTTAAGTGCTTTGATGTTTACATTTTAGCTATCCACATAATATTTGTATTGCAACATTTACCATTTGAAAAATTCAACGATTATAATGTTCACTTATCAAATTTTAATGAACTGGTAAATAAAATATACAACAAAATCAGCATGTATTACAGAAGAATGTGGTTATTTGAAAATAATTCTACAAAAGTAAAGTTCACTTATCATATTTTAACGAACCGTTAAATAAAATATTCAACAAAATAAGCATATATTACAGAAGAATGGGAATATTTGAAAATAATTCAATGTTGTTTTCAATATAGAACTTAATAAGTATAATATTTCCATTAAATTTGCTTATAAAAAAGTAAAAGGTATTTTTTTTTCTTGAAAATATATTTTGATACATTTTAAGTATAACCAAAAAGATTATTTGAAGTAATTAAAGTAATTTATAATTATAACAGGAATGAACTTTTATTATTTGTCATTAACCTTTTTTCATGAATGACGAATAACTACATTTATGCTTGACATAGAATTCCCGTTTATCAGTACTTAGGATCTAAATAATTATATAAAAATAAAATATTAGTTTTTAAAAACAAATTTATTCGAAAACTTAACATCAATATAAATCGGCTGACAAAAGAAAAAATTTATAAATTTAAACTGCATAAACTTTTTTATGAAAATTAATTACAAATATTTTGAGAAAGATAAGCGATGCGATAATTCCCACATCAAGTTTTACGAGGTTACGGGGGAGGAAAATATAAAAATTGTTAGAAAAAATGTGATAGATGATTATTTTCGGGCAATGAAATCTTATGATTAAATTTAAATTTAAAATATTTATAATTTGGTTCATATAAATTATTTTTGCAGTATCTTAACAGATATGTAAATAATTTCATCTAATCATTTTATGAAAAAAATGCACTTAAAATTTCTAAAGCATTCCAGATGAGGACAAATTTCTAGGTATTATTAACGATAAGAAGATAGTAAGCAAGTAGATACCATTTTACTTTAGTTATCCAAATACTACATAAATCACGGAAAAAAAGTCAAAAAAAAAAAATAGTCAAAAAAAAAGTCACAAGAAAAAAAAAAAAGTCAAAAAAAAAAAAAAAGACATTTACTGTTCTGACAGCAGTGCAGTAAATGTTTTTGTGGGAAACAGCTGCCATAGAATGTGTTCTAATTGATATATAATATTTTGGAATATATATTTTTCATACTTGCTGTGAATCCGTCACTCATTGTTGGTATGACGTCTTTGATAAGAATCATTACAAAATTTAATGAATGCAATAATTCATTTTCTGTTTAGAATAATATCGCTTGTCATCATTTATTCAATTACATTAATTTAATTATTTCTAAAATAATTTATTTAAAAAATAAGCCGGAGATTTCTATTTTCTAATTAATTTCCTTTAATAGCAACGTATTAATAAGCAACTTATATATTAGCAAAGGTCATCCTAATACTTGACATAACCGAAGATTGAATGTTATATATTTTATAGTGCGGACATTCCTAATAATGAATAGATTGAATTTTCTAATTGAGTTTAGATTTTGTACTTTTTTGTCTAATAGTCCCGCTTTATAGTATATTAACATAATAATAGCTGATGCACATTATTTATCATAATACTTCATAAAAACATCAATCTTTTAATGTAGAGTAAATATATATTGAAGGCTACAAATAGATAATCACGTATTATCATGGCATTTCTTTTATAATTTTACTTTTACAAGATTATCTTGAATAAGAGCTTAATAAAAGTCTCTATCAAGAAAATATTTTAAACTATACATCTTTTATCAGGGAATAATTTATGTTTCTAAAGCTTCTTTTAGTAGTAACAAAAGATATTGTTATTAGTTTTTATTTCACCCATAATTAATATACCATAATATTCTTATATAGCATTCTCTTTGTAATACATGATAGTAAAAAAAATATAATTGACAATTCAATCTTTATTAAGAGGATTTTTTTTTTTAAGCAGTTTATTCTGATACGAGATAAAATACAAATGCTGCTCTCATAGTAGAAATGTTATTATAGTAAGAAAAAAATTAAAGTTAAAATTTCTTTTCACGATACTGTTATTTAAATAGAAAATGTTGATTTCTTACTGTAACGATTGGATTCTTTAGAACATTATTTTCTAATTGTTGCTGAAGAAAATTCTATTAGCACCAAAATTATGTAGAAATTAAAACACTATGCTAATATATGTATAAATATTTTATAAAATTACATATTAATTAAAATCAATAATTTCAGAATAGATTATATAGAAAATTTTAAATTATAATTATTGAAGTGCTATAAAACTACTTATATTAATTATGCTACTTATATGAACTTAGAGCAAAATTATTTTATGATGTGATCTCGTCAAAATGTAGGACATAAAAGTTATAAACGTGTTGTCCTTGTATATAATTAAATCAAAGAAATGGGACTGAGTGTAGATAATTATTTTTAAATATATCTGCTCCATAAATAAAAACTATTAACATAAAGTTGACTTTTTTAATAGTTCAGATTTATATTGATATGTCGAATTATCGTTAACTGGAAAAAATTGCAACTATTATGTATAATTATAACTTAATTTTATCAGATGCTTTCAATTTTTGCTTTTATTCATTTATCAAGAAATTTCAAAGCCAAATAAATGAGCATAGCTGTTAAATGGTTTCGTCGAACATCGTTCCTCTATGATTAATAAATCTTATTAATTTTAGTCATACTTGGCAGAAAGTTTGTAATTGAATCAAAGAAACCAATTTAGGTACTCTATGGCTCTTGGCTCACCTATATATTCCTTTTCTTTTAGAGAAGATCTGTTTTTAGAGAAGTAGTTCTTTACTTGGCCTTTAGACATAATGACATTATCTTCTGTATATAATTCTATATACAAGAAAGTTCCAAAATGAGAAAAAAATGTTACTCTGGTGCGCAAAAATGCTGATTCAATAAAATATTACATTATTTTTTTATTTTGTTTTAAATATGCAAGTTTTTATGCCGTTTTATTATAAATTCCAAATTAAAGGAGAAATTTGTAACTCCAGCAAGCATTTTCCATTCATTTTCCTTCATACCAGCAAGCATTTTAATTTTCATTCTTCTTCATGTAGATTTTTTAATTTTTGTTTTCTTATATTCATGAAATCTACGAAATTAAATAAATAAATTACTTACACGAGACTTACAAATTTAAATAAATTAAAGACAAATTTAATTACAAGCATAATAAATTACAAAATTTAAATAAATACAAACAACAGTACTGAATCGATTAAGCATTTTCTTTTTGAATTCGACTAGCGAATTTATATTCGTTTATTTCTTGTCAAGAAAGTTCGGAATTCAAACAAAGGAAACGACTTCAGTATTTATATGGCCCTTGTTGCATCCTACAATTGCTTCTTCAGCATCAGCGATTTAAACGCTTTTAATTTTATATGTAAGAAATTTCCAAACAAAAGAAAGAATGATTTGGATATTTAGAATTTTTCATGTCCATCCTTCCTCCCTTATTTAAAGATTTGAGAAAGAACCCTAAAATCAAAATTTATATAGGCTCACATATATATTCCTTTTCTTTTAGAGTAGAGGCATTTTAAATATTTTTTTGTTTGGTCTTGGGGCATAATGTCATTCTCTTTTTGCATAAGTTTCAAAAGCATTCTGCATATCTGTTTATGTACTCTTCACATATTTCAGCTAACTATGAAAACAAGAGTTAAAATAATTGAAAATGTTCTGAAGGCTAATTTTGAAAAAAATTAGCCTTTTATACGTCCCTTTTCCCTCCTTTTTAATCAAGGCTGTTTTCGTTATAGAAATATGTTACCCTAAATAAATTCGAATCAATTTGAAAATATTTTAAACAATTTCTGTTATCAGAACTGTCAATGACAATTTTATTCAATATGTTTTTCCTATGCGTGATTCTGGTATCTGCATCTCTCAAAGTTATATTATATATTCAAAATATTTCATATAATTTTTGGTGATGAAAAAAAACCCTTTTATATTTAAAATTCTGCTACTTAAATTCATGAAACCTAAGCACATTTCTCATCAAGTGAAACATTGATGCTCTAAAGAAAACTGAAAGGGAAATGAAAAGTACATTCTAGATTATCTTCTCTGAAAGGATAGCTTATATTTGTTCTAAGAACAACAAAATTTTCTCTTTTATCACCCACTTAAGGATTAAGTGTTTTGTTAAATGTTTGGTAAATGGAGGAGTAGAGTCATAAACCAGTCTTTTTCTCCGAATTTGCGATATTCAATTTGGTTAATACAATAAATGCCTCAGACCATGTTGTTCCTGAACAATTCGGAACATATTTTATCCGATTTGATAAATTCTGAGTTTAAAACACTTGAGAGAGTATCATGAGGAATATGAATGTTTATTATTATTATTATTGTTGTAATATATCAATATCATAAATATCGTGAATAAAAATGTTTAAAATTATCGAAGAGCTCTTACTTTAAATATATCTGCCATTACCGATTTCTTTCTGTTAATTCATAACTGTAACTTCGATTCCTACATTATCAGAACTTATTTTATGTGACTTAATATTTCCAAAAATGAAAAAAATACTTCTGCATATATACTATTTTTATAGAGAAAAACAACTAAAAGCATAATGTTTATCTCTTTTAAATAGCTTCATTCACTTAATGAAGGAATTCAATTAATGAAATCCTAAATGAAGAAATTTAACAATAAAATACCCAGTGTAAATAAAAAAAAACATTACCAATTAATCATTCTATCCTGTGCTACATGCATTTAATATTGAAAATTCTAACTCTTTTAAATAAATGTCATTATTTGAAAGCTTCATTATATTAGAAACAGAGATTAATTCAGAGTTGTAATGAACTAATATTGTCTTACATGAATTTCATTGATCTAGAGATTATGAAATACCAAGTAATAATTAAAATAAATTGTTCCTTAATAAGTTACTCATAAACGATATTTTGAAATGACATTAAATAATTAGGCTCACTATTAATTATAAGGCAATTATTAAAGATATTAAATTTTAGAATTTGTTAAAATATCAATTAATGCATTAATACTCTTTCTTTCAAAAACAACTGAGTGAAACGAACATGTTTTTTTTAAAGATTTAGATCATGATTAAAAATTTATAAACAAACAAATTCAAGGTATGGATTAGAATTTATTTCAAAGTTATGGCACGGGTTTTTTCAAGTAATAGGAATACAAAGAAGAATAGAAAAACAGTGGCCAAAAAAAAATCATCAAAATTATTTTCGTTTTGTGAACAGGCAATTAGAGATTCTCAATTCAGCTACGATATTTTTTCATTTAATCAAAATGGAAATAAAGAAGTTAATATAAAACACATGTGGTGAATAATTATTGAAATTCGTATATTTGTCCATGATAAAGTTGCTTTTGTATAATAGATATTTAAATAATTGAATTTACTCTGAAAATTATTTGTACATTTCAATGAGGAACTAGCTTTTATAAAGAATTGAGATGTTTATTTGGCCGATGCAAGCATATATGAAATGTATATTAAATGACGTAAAGTAGGGTTGATTTTTGCACTTTTAAAAAATGAATTTTATATAAGGCATTTTGAGGATCTATTACAAGCTTTTTGTAAAATAAGTTTATTTTTTAATTTGTTGCATCCTATTGAATGAATATCCGATATTTATGCAATCACAATCGATATTTTCCATTAAATGTTATAAACGATTAACCTACCATCCAAGAACTGCAATATCTAAATGCGATTTTTCTTCCCATTAGTATGGCATGTTGGCATTAGTTTTCAGCATTCTCATAGTTAAACGCGTACTTGGGTATCTGAACTGCTTTCACGAGAATATCAGAGAAATACAAATATGATGCAGTTTTTAAAAATTATCTTCTTATGAAAACGGTTCTGAAACACAGCAATGATGTCTCTCCAATAAAATTGATTTTTGAGCGAATGATTATTCAAACATAGATTCCTGCATTTTTGATCAAACAAATTAGTTAGAATTAATTAAACTAAAAATAAAGTGTTGGGTTACTAGGTTCCTTGATTATAAATTACAAAAAACAATAATTCCAAGATATTTATTATTGTTCCATAATGTATATTGAAGAATTTTTTTCATGCATTAGATAGCTGGTTTTTAAGAATATAAAAAAATAGATTTTCATTTAAAAATTCAAGTAATAAAACATATTTTATTGGCATTGGTTTTATTCAAGTAATAAAACCATTGTAAAAATAACTAGGCACAAGAAAAAAAAAGTTAAAATTTATCATTTTTTTTTTCGATTTACAAAGATGTAAAAGGTTTTTATATATATATAAAATCAAAAGTATCTTAATAACGCACTTAAGCAAAAAAATATTTTCATGCTTCAAAGAGAATAGCAAATTCACTTGAGGAAATAAAGTGCATTTTTATAATTTATCACAGTTTATGAGAAAATAATTAAATGAGACATGCTTGAAAAACGAATTTTTCCCCTCGTGATCGCCTTTTAAGGATCTTCAAATAAATAGAAGTCCTGAGGCGATAGCAAGTATACTGCAAGCTATCTAAAAAAAAAAAAAACTACAGTTTATTCATCAATGTGTGAAGGTGTATAAGTCTTAAAAAAATTATTTTTCTTTTGTATTTGATGAATAAAAAAATTCTGCTACAGTCAGTGGTTGAATATTTCTCGGCGTCTGAATATTTTGCATTAATATATTTTTAGTAGCCAACAATATATATTATAAACATGTGGATCAATTTATTTTTATGTAATTGATGAAAAATTATATTTTCAATATAGATCGATAGATAAAGATCTTGTTAAATTTATCTTATTAAGAATCTTGATACATTTATCTTGTTAAATTTATCTTATTAAAGATCTTGTTACATTTAACATGTTAAATTTATCTCATTAATTATCTTTTTACATTTATCAGGATAAATTTATCTCATTAATGATCTTTTTACATTTATCATGATAAATTAATCTCACTAATGATCTTTTACATTTATCATGATAAATTTATCTCGTTAAAGATCTTGTCGAATTTATCTATATATCTATCTTATTTATCAATAAGATGGATAGATAAATTTAGCAAGACTCACAGAAGATAACTATATAAATTCACATTAAAAACTATTAACTATTAAATAATAAATATAGTATGAAATTAAAATGTTTTTATATAAATAAAAATTATATTTATATATTTCATATATAAATATAACTATATCTTATATTAAAAAGCTTGTATATTTTGAAGAAAACAGGCAAAGCAAATTATTATCAGTTTTTTTTATAAATTATAAGAAACATTTAATTTTAGCCTTTATTAATAAAATTTGAAGATCTAAAATACGTGTTTAAAATTTGTTTTGATATATTCATTGAACATTATCTTCCAAGACATTTGAAATTATAATCTAAATAAAAAATAGTTATATTTTAATTTTTTAAACAGCTTTTCAAACAGAATAAAAATAATTGTTTCAAGACTCAAAAGTTTTGGACGTAAACAAACTATTAAATATATTTAAAATTTTATTTGATTTTAACTTAATTATGAAATTTCTATTAAAAAACTGAAACCCCATAACTATTTTTAGTTACAAATGAAAACTTATTAACTTCTTAAAGACGTCCAAAAACACTTTTTTTCAATTTTCGGCAGTTATTATATTGAAATTTTATTCCCATCTAACATTTTTTTCATTTCAACATTTCATTACTGTTTAATTCATTAAAAATTCAATTATAATGCAAGATTAAAGAATTTAATCACTGAAAGAAATGTTTTGTGTAATATGCAATGGATTTGAACCATTAAAAATGTTTTAGTGTCTTTTAAAGGCTTTATTTATATACCAGCCACGCTGAAAGAAATGTAACTAAGCACTTATGAGGTAAATTCCATTTAATAAAAGTGAAAAATTTCATTTAATAAAGAAGTGTAATTAAACTGAAAAAAAAATATATAAGGAAACCCTATACGTGCATTTTGATGTAAATAAAAATACATCCATTTTTTCCTTTTACGCTATATAATCTAAAAAGAGAACTCTTGCTTTAACAGTTTTTTTTGGAAACTAATGAAACATTTTTATAAAACGTAGTGTGTTTAATTAACGTTGTTAAAAAAAAAAATTCCATGAATAAAATCTGAGAAGACACATAGTTTTTATCAAATCAATTCATTAAATTTTTTGCATGTCTTGCTGTAATTAAACAGTAAGCGTTATATCAATTTTTTTTTAAAAATTTTTCTTTTAAAGTTCAATACCATGCAAAATAAAACAAGCTGATAAAAGAAAACTTACATTAACCACATTTTCGTAGGAATCAAAAAATCTAAAACAATATAAATTTTTCCGTTGTTTGGTGTTCTTACATTTTAATGCAAATTAAAAATTTTCCACTATTAAAAAAATGAAATTAGGGAAATTAATTTTAATTAATTAAAAAAAATAGTGAATTAATTAGTAAAAATTAATTTTTTTTCACTAATAAAAAAAAATGAAATTAATTTTTTCACTAATAAAAAAATGAAATTAATTTTTTTCACTAAAAAAAAGATGAAATTAATTTTTGTAAACCCATTTTTAATTATTATTCAAATATAAAGTGGTTCCTCTGAAATTAATATTTATATAATCATGATCAGTAATCCTCAAATTTTAAGAAAATTTACATTAATTTTGGCAGAAATCGATATACATGTATGTATATCGCGAAGTTTAAAGTTACAGTTGTCTAACATTAACTTTAAAGAATAAATCTAATTTTTTGTGTCATTTCTATTTTGACGTAACATTAACTTCTTTTTAAGAAGAAGCCAAAAGGGGCATATAAAAACACCCATTAAGCATTAAAAATGAATTATAAATAACTTCCTTAAATTTACTGTGACTTAAATTGCCTCCGCAGCATTTTGCTTCAGTAGGGAAATTTCCTTTCTTCACTCATTTCGCGGCACTTTTGTCTCCATTAAAGCGAGAAAATTGCCGACATAGTTTGATTCACATTTTTGACACAAAGATAACGTTACTTAGACCACTTCTCTCGTACTGTCGTAATCGCATGAAAAATTTAACGATATACTTCACCTTCATAAAATTTTCATGAGAAATCTTTTCCAGTACTTAAAGTAGTCCTCCTCTTTACTATCACATCCGAACCATCTACAAAAGTCAAGTTAGATCAAGTCATAAAAGAGATAATGCATAACTGATCTTAAGACTATAGATAATTTTACGATATTTCCAGCTGCTTTTCCAGAATCGAAAGTAATGTTTTGCTTTTACATTCGTCTTAGAGTAACTAACTAACGAAACGGAATCGAAATATAGTAAATATAGTTAAAACTACAGTAGTAGTAATAATAATTCATCATTTTAAGTTATCAAGTTATACGAACAATAACAATGTACAATTGTTCTCAGAACTTCAGGTAAATTTAAATACTTTCATTAGGAATATAGCTGAACTTTTATAAATTCAAACGCTAACTCAGCATATATCTTCTGTTGAATGTATAAATGTACTGTTGTATCTCTCTATAAAGCAAGAGGCTTGAGTTATGTATTTAAAAAAATTTAAAAATACAACACTTATAAATTAAATTTTTCTTTGAATTCATTTTTTTCTCTTAAGTACCCAAATATTACGAAAATATTATTTTTTATTTAAAATATAAAAAAAATTATTTAAATAAAAAAAAAAATGTTATTATTAAATTGTACCTTTATATTATGTATTTTCAAATTAAAATCACCCGTAAAATAATCACGAATATGGCGCGATGTCAAAGGCCTTCACGCGTTTCTGTTCACTTTTGCGAATTTACCTGTAATATAATTTTCTAAGAATTATATCTATCTATCTATCCATCTATTTATCTATCTCTCTCTCTTTCTCTGTATATACATATATACAATTCTATTTTCATTCTAAATTTCTTTTAATTAACAATCAATATTAATTTTGTCGTAACAAAATAAATTAAATATATGTTTATTTCTGTCGTCAATCTTCTGGAACACCTTTTTCAATTAGTAATGGATACAGTATCTATTTAATTGTGTAAAATTGTCAGTTTGTTTGTACAGCTGGATCTGGGTATGGTTGGGTTGAGACACAGGTTTGAGAACACACAGCTTTATTTACATTGAGCACAAAAAACTACATAAACACCACAATTAACTACAAACAATATTTAATACACAAAATGTAACACATTTAAAGACATACTATACTTATAAATTAGTGGAAGGATTCCACTTTTAGGCTTAAATAATCATCTTATTTCCTCTCAGGATGAGAGATTGTAAATAACGGCATCGCCGGTTGCGCCGTACTTCCTCTCGGGTGAGAATCTTGATGCCTACTGATCATTTGTCCGTAACGCCACAAAGGGTGCTCTTGTAGTGCGTAGGAGGGAGCACAGTTACACTTTTTAAATTAAAATTATATTTCTTTTAATTTAATGTTTTATAAAACTATTTTTTACTAATTAGATTACCCTATAAAATATTATCAAGCCATATTCTCTTGCTAGATTATTATATTAGATTTTCTTCACCTTGAATGATGGGAGTTTGTTATAATATTGATCAAATTTTCTTTGAATTTTTTTTTTTTTGCACTATTGGGTGATGCTTAAAATTAAATTTACTGAAATGCAATGTAGTTTATTTTACAGAACTTAGAAAACGCTAGAACATATCAATTGGCACATAAAAAATAGGTATAATTAAATGCATTTGATAATGTAAAAAAATCTAATTTTTTAGAAAATATCAATATTTCATAAAATTAATTTTTTGTAATTTTAGAATATTAGAATAATTATGAGTACTTTCGGATACTCTGAGAAAAATTCACAAATAGTATTACTTTCGGCGCATGAATTTATTTACTTATGATGGGTTGAAATAAATATTAAAGATCTGCAATTGAATAGAATTGGACAACCATCAATATATATTTCTACAATATATTACAAATAAATGCAGTCATAAAGAAATTGTAGATGACGAGGAATTAAATAATTTTTGAAAAAATGTTGTTTGTGTATTCTAATTTTTTCAAAGTACTGTGATGTATTCATCTTGATAATATATGCTATGACCATCATGTATTCATTAGGATATATGAAGGTCATAGCTCTAACAACTTCCTTGTATTAAATTTAAATTAAATTTTCATCCCTAAATCTGTTAATTTAATTATCTATATTAACTGCGACTGAACTGATACATATATGAATTAATGCCATTTAGACGGTATTTATTGAAGTCATTTAAAGTTACATAATATTTGTTAAATTCAATTACAATATTTAACAATTCTAAACTGTTACAGAAATGAACATGAGTGATAATATTAGCAAATACACTGAAGTGACAAAAGTCATGGGATAGCAATATGCAAATTTTCAGATGGCAGTAGCATCGCGTAGAACAGGTATAAATGCGCAGTGCTTTCGCAGAGCTTTCATTTCTGTTCAAGTTATTCATGTGAAGAGGTTTTGACGTGATGATGACCGCACGACGGGAATTAACAGACTTTGAACGCGGAATGTTAGTTGGAGCTAGACGCATGGGTCATGCCATTTCGGAAATCGTTAGGGAATTCAACATTCACAGATCCACTGTGTCAAGAGTGTGCCGAGAGTATGAAATTTCAGGCATAACATCCCACCATGGACAGCGCAGTGGTCGACCGCCTGCATTTTACCGGCGACGTCTGCAAAGAGTCGTAAATTCTAACAGACAAGCAACACTGCGTCAAATAACTGCAGAAATCAATGTGGGACGTACAGGGACTTGTCTGTTAGAACTGTGCGGAGAAATTTGGCTTTCTTGGGCTATTCCAGCAGAAGACCGACTAGTGCCTTTACTGACAGAACGACATCACTTGCAGCGACTCTCGTGGGCACGTGAGCATATCGGTTGGTCCCTAGATGAATGGAAAACCGTGGCCTGGTCCGATGAGACAAATTTCAGTTGGTAAGAGCTTGTAGGGTTCGAGTGTGGCGCAGAAAGCCATGGACCCAAACATCAGCAAGGCACTGTTCAAGCTCTCTGGTGGTGGTAATGGTGTGGGCTGTTTTTCATGGCATGGCAAACTGGATCGAACATTGACTGGAAATGCTTATGTTCAGCTACTTGGAGATCACTTGCAGCCATTCATGGACTTCATGTACCCAAACAACGATGGGATTTTTATGGATGACAATGCGCCATGTCACCGGGCCACAACTGTTCGCGATTGGTTTGAAGAACATTCTGGACAATTCCAACGAATGATCTGGCCACCTAGATAGCCCGACATGAATCCCATCGAGCATTTATGGGACATCATCGAGAGGTCTGTTCGTTCCAAAATCCTGCACCATCAACGCTTTCACAATTATGGACGTCTATCGAGACAGCATGGCTCAATATTCCTGCAGAAGACTTCCAACGATTTGTTGAGTCCATGCCACGTCGAGTTGCTGCACTTTGCCGGGCGAAAGGAGGGCCAACACGATATTAAGAGGTATCCCATGACTTTTGTCACTTCAGTGTAGATATAATTATAATTACTATCAATGTACATAACTAACGATGAAATAGTTAATATATGTGGGACTTTTAAAAGTATTAGCTTTTTAAGGCCATATCACGAAGACATTAATTTATTGCTTATACCAATATTTTATGAAATGCCATAATATTCTTTATGTAATTTTAGAAAATAATGACTTTTATTTAATGCAAAATAAGTTTTTTTCTCTTTAAAAATTGTTTGAACTAAAATAAATATTTGAAAAAATTGTAAATAGGAATCTTTAAAAACGAGGTTACAAAAAAAGAAAGTAGGAAAATTAGATAAGTTTAAATAGCTTCCAAAATAATTTTAAAATATTAATAATTCATATTTCTATACGAATTGGCTGAATAATTCATATATAGGGAATTCTAGAATCTATTAGTTTGCGTATAAAATAGCTCTTGATATAAAATATGTAATCATTTACATATAAAAGTTTTTGATATCTGAAATTGTAATTTAGGCTTTATTATTATTTATTTTTTATAAAATAAGTAATAATAAAATCTAAATTACAATTACAGATTATTTTTAGTTTTTAGATATCTGACAGATATCTTATCTATAAGATACATCTATTAGATAGATCTACAGATACATTAGATATCTTATTTTTTAAAACTTATTTGCCATAATTATTCGTAAGTAAACAATTATAGACTGAATAATCGAATCGTATTATTATAAATTTAAATTATTTTATTTTATTCATCTGCTAATAACAATCGCATTTAATAATAATTAACGATTATTTCAATCTAATATTTTGATAATAATTGTTATTATATGAGTTCTAATATAAATATTTTATTTTGTACAACATTCAGTTGCTAAACTGGGGATTGTAATTGATAGTTTTTTTATTTCAAATTGATCTTAAAATAAATCAAAAGGTTTTGCATTAAATATATATTTGTAGCTGCAATTAGTTTCAAATTAAATGTATAGATTATATTTTTCTCATTTTCATAAAGCTTAAAGCAGGCTGCATTTACAATACAAATTATTTTTATAATCCTTCTTAATCCCAAAAAAAGTCTATAAATTCATAAGTACGAGAAGTTTCTCAAAAAGATATAATTTGATGTAATTTCAAAATATTTCATTAAATTTCATCATTGAGAAATCTCATTAAACAAATTATAAGGATTACGATATCATAAATTCCTTTACAGTTAAATATGAAATAAACTGAGGAGAGGTGAAAACGTTGAATGTACACTATCGATTTGATAGATTCATTCCTTTCGGAAATCATATTTAATTTCTTTCTATTTTGTTAATAACTATTCGAAAAGTATTTTCAAGAAATCAATCTTTTTTGCACTTAACTTTAAATGTTATGATCTTTCCTTATTCCATAGAAAAATTATTACTTTATTCAATACTCTATCGGGCTTTAAACCCAATAGAGTATTTAATAAAAAAATAAACCTCTGAATTGAAAAACTAAATCTATTGAATAAAATTTCTTGAGTATACTTTCATGGCCGTAATAATTGCTAAATTAGAGGGAAACTAAATACCAGAATCACACTATAAGATGGGGAAAGTTTCACTCAGAAGTTATTTCACTGTAATGAAATTTCTTACTCAAATACAGCAAGAAAATAATTAAATTTTAATAGCTTGAAATTAGCTTTAAATGAATAGCTTGTGTTCCAGTGTATCTCAATAAAGCAACTGGATGGAATATAAAAGACAGTAAGTTGCAATTTTAAGACATAATAGTCATTCGAATTTTATTCCGTCTCTCATTTTGGTTGCACCAATGTATCGATACGAGCATTGCTACAATCAGCAAATGAGCCGCTTAAGAGAGAACTCCAATTAGCGTATGAAATCAAAGTAAAGTCAAAAGACTGGTGCCGACACGTTACTCTGAGTCGACGATGTTGGCGGTAATGTTTGACACAGAGTTAAGAAGGTAGCGGTAGACCTAAAGAGACGACAGAATTCGAGAACTGAAAGATAATCAGAAAGGTACTTGTCGCAACTAATTTGCCGATATTAATGATCCGAAGTATAACCTGGGCAACAGTCATCATAAAAGCAATTAATAGCTGCTTCAAAAGACCAGGGTCTGAGTTCACGGTTCCAATTGCAGCAAATTTCTTTTGCATGTGCACACATGCAAGGATGCTAGCTGTGGTCTGAGATGTAATTTCATTTTATACCTGGAACCATTTGGTTGTTATTAATGACACCCCTACAACGGGACAGTAAGTTGACAATATTTTACATACCGTTCTGTTGTCCTTCCTTTCATGCCAACACTGACTTGTCTTTTTACACGATAATACATGGTTTCATCCTACAAGCATTTCTGTTGTAATATCTTTCCACTTTCTAAATATCTCCTCGGTCAACTAGATCACCAGTTCCAGTAACCAATAGAATAGGTTTGGTTCAAATAACCATGCACATCTAACTGTTTCAAGACATCACCGATCTAATTCGACAATTTGAAAGGAGAAGTATATTCCCAACTCTATAAATAAATATCGAACTTGTTAAAAACTTCCACAAAGAACACAGGTGGTCCAATATTTATTGACTAGTTACTATATGTAAATGTCTACTATACGTAGATAAAATATTTAGTTAACCTTAAAATTTAATATATATATATATATACACATTGCAGATACAAACTTCTGTCTTTGCTATCTTCTTTCTGTGACATTTCTTGCAGCGCAGTTTATTTATTGTAGGCATTCAATACGATGGAAATAAAATTTAATAGATTTTTAAATTTACTTAGAATTTTGGAGTGCAGGACATGCATAAATTATTACGTAACGCAGCAACCTCTGGTTGCAATAAAACATTTATTTGGCTAGTCATTGAATCGAACAGAGTTTGGATGATAGACACAGGTATATAATTTAGGTAGACAACTCTACATCAGAATTTATCAACCGCACTGGCTGGGGAGTGATGATGTGCCAATCTCTAGGTAACTATCAACGAGATGTTCTCAATTGATGATAGATCTGGAAAACTGGCCTACCAGAGTAGCAATTGTATACTATCTACACGCGAGAAACACGCCGATAGTGAACTTGCGATTGTGCATTGTCTTGTTGCAAGGTAGAGTAATGGAGGTCTCAAATGTATGACGCAGTGTTAATACATCAAAAATGTATCGGTGGAAGCCGAAGTCACTTTGTACACAGTCACTCCTTTACAAGTTGTACTCGTATGACGATGACGAATGCAAGTTGATAATAAAATTCCCCTTGACTGTATTTTGTTGATGCTGTATTCAGAACCAGAACTTTCTAAAATTTATTGCTAATAGTGTAATCAGACCTGTCTCTGATGCAGCCTTAAGGGAAGTCACTTCAATTATCAATCAATGATATTGCAGGTGTCGTAACACAGGTCGTCACGTTGAATATGTCGTTCCAAAATAGACCAAATTTTCTAACTCTTACACACTCTTGACATGGCGGATTCATCCCATAGGGCAGTGGATATAACATGTTAGTTCATTCAGCCATTAGTGACCGGAAGCCGCTTAGATTCTACACAACATTCTGTATTTTCCTCCTGAAGACATCTAGTCCATATTTTCCTGACAATGGTGCAGTAATATAATGGAACAATAAACTGCAGTTCAGTAGACCAGAATATTTCCGCTATGAATTTTTGAAAGGTCCTTCTTCTCCTTCATTGGGACATAACAAGACATTTACACAAACGATCAATAGACGAATGTGATTTCCATATGGGAAACGCTATTGACAGTCATACCTTTTATACAAATCCTAGATTGTTTTACTCCTATTAACTGATTTGCGAGCATGCGTGAAAATGCTGATGATTTGTACATTCCATATGCTGAATCTTTCATTGAATTTGTTGTGTCCGCCTTTATGGTATAGCAATTTTCATGATCAGTAGAGTATACAAAAATTATTTAAACTTTGAAGTGACTGCTAACCATTTGATAAACAACATTTAAAAAAATTTTATTCGGTAAAGCTGACATTTGATTCGCAAAAAAAAAATTGGGTTAGTTATGTCTATACAAAATTCCAACAACTCTCAAGAGATACTGATTGTGTTTTTACCTAAAGTACTATTTTAGGAATTTATAAGAAGATAGTGTATTTACCAAAGAACTATTCTAAGAATTTATACGAAGATTGTGTATTTATTAAATATTTACTAAAGTATTACTAAAATTGCGTGTGATTTTATTCTTCTCCCCGATGAGCTACTAGAAATGTTAAAAAAAACGAATAAAAACATCGCAGATTTAAATCTTTCAGGGAAAATTAAGCTAACTCTGTCAAGTCTTCGCCTGGAATTGCTTTCTTTTCTCTCTGAATCTCCAAACCACGAAGTCCTGTTTTCTGCTTACCTTTATAGACCTTTTCATTCTGTTTCCAGCCAGCCTTAATCACATGAATCAGATAGTAAGATTAAACGCATCAATTGTCTTAAATCAACACAATCAAGTTTTGGTTAGTCGTGCGTGTTCTGACACTGATGGCTTTATGGCGTTTTTCTGGTTTGATTTCCTAGGTAAAGAATCAATTAATTTTGCGCATCTTTGCTTTACTTGATGAAATCTTGCATAATGGGGGGGTTGAAAAGCATACTAATAATATGAACATTTAAAAATTAAGCGAAAGAATTGACACGCGATGCAAAAAATGTTACTGAGGAAATCTATGCAACAAAAGCAATTTTATTTTTACCGTTTATAACTTCGACATCCTAATAATTACATTTATTTGCTAAGTTAATGTGAAAAAGACAATATAAAAATAGTTTACCCAAAACGAAAAATGTATGCATAGAACTTCATAATGAAAAGAGATTTTTAATTCACTGTACAAAATATAATATTCTATGTCATTTCTCCTATTGCATTCTTTTTTTTTAAATTATTAATAAATATTTTTTTAAATATTCATAACATTTTTTGTGTTCCATATACATATTTGGAAATTATTAAACGTTTTTACAGCAATGCAACTTTAGGTGAATTTTAATGAATTTTCAATTTTATTAAAAATTTTAAAGTGTTATTATATTCATAACGTGTTTGTGTTTTAAAATTAAATGAAAATCTTATCTACTTATTACTAATATGCTTTTATCTTTGTAATGTGATGCATTGGTAATTTTTAAATACTCTTTATCTGTGTAACATATAAACATCCTTAGTCAGAATTAACCGTTTTGAAACTTGTAAATATAGCAAAATATGGTGTATGTATATTTAATGTAACAATTTTAATGCAAAGAGCCCTTTTAATTAGAAAAATATGTGCATATTTTTTCTTTTGTAATGTTTAAATATTAAATATATCGCATAAAAGATTATATAAAACTTCATTTTAAAATTTGAGAGATATTTAATATATATTTGCAAAATTCTTAACACTCGAAAAAGTCTTAAGATATATACTTTCAAATGCATAATATTGCTGAGGTTCAGACCCTTTTACTATTCACTAAAATATGGAGTTTCTAGAAATGATATTTAAATTTATATCTTTTCATGTTGAATGCACTTTCATATATAAACCACTGAAAAAGCGAATTTCAAAAAAAAATAAAAATAAAAAAAAAAAATATTGAATGTTATATGTGCGGGTTGGGAAAAAAAAAAAAAAAAAATCAAATTCTACTTCTACATGAAATTCAGTTTACGTTATGGAGAGTGTGATTAGTCACTGAATGTTTCATTGAGTTTGTTAAATCACGTTTAGGTGATTAGTTATTGAAAAGTTTAAAATTCTATTCAAAATTCCAAAGACAAAATTATACTAACTGTTTTTAAATGAAAAATTAGTAAAAAATAAAGTAAAATGAAGTTCAGATAAAAATTAGAGCTGATGAGATAAATTTAATTAATTGCAAGCAAAAATGTTTTAATTTGAAATTATGAAAGAAGTAATTTTGATAAAACTACAGTCATTGATAAGTTAAAAGAACAGTTACTAAATTGTCAAGGAATCTTTTTTTTTTAAATTTGAACAAGCTGATTCGTGAAAGATAACCATAAATATTCTAAAACTGAAACGGTTGGTACTTTGTATTATTTTATGTTTATTGTACTTACTAAGAAACCCTCTAGTCGTACTTATTAAAGATCATGCAAAATTGCTTTTCTTTACATTCCATTAAAATTTTTAATTAAAATTCTTAAATGATAGAACTTAAAATGTTAAGTTAACTGAGCAATTGAAATTAATACTGCTATTACTTTCAAAGTCAATATTAATAAACTTTAAAAAAAAATTGCGATTTTCAATTTAACAATTTTATTAACTTATGCAATTAAAGATGAAAAAACATACACTAAATTTTTATGAAAATAAAGCTTTAAAATGTTTTTAGAATTAATTAAATTTAAAATACTGCATAATGTATGCTTGTGGAATATAACAATTTAAACAACTTGTTAAATGCTTTAAAATTATAATTAATTGTATTTTTTTTTCATAACTATTGATGAAATTCGAACTATACAGGTAAAATAATTTTTAAATCCCATTATCCTGATTGTCCTCCTGACATTGTCCTGTTGTAAAAATTCTTAAACAAGCTAAATTTTAAAATAAAATTTACATCAGAATATCAAAAATTCACCCCCTTCCCCCCTCTCCATACGTAGAAATTTAAGAGCAAAAATTATTATTTATATAACAGAAAATCAATATTTCATCATTGAACAATTCTAAAATTGCGCAGTTCACATTTAGTTTTTGCTTCATATAGTATAAATTAATGTTTTGATGTTTGAAATTAATTTGGAAAATTAAAATACTTAAGTCTACAGAAAAGCTAATGGTTATATATTAATAACATCTTATTTTATGATATAAATTATCTGATGTAATATGTAAATCAAATAACCGAATTCAATTATAGATTCAACTCAAGGAGCACTGGCAACTAAGCAATAAGATCAATTCTTTTAATATTCTGCAATAAATTAAATATTTTATGCTGTCATGAGCACTCTAATTACATATTCATCTCATATTTCTTAGGCATAATCATCTCCTCAGCTTTAGAGTCAGAAATCCAGCTTATTAATTTATAACTTATCTGAAAAGATTCTGCTTTGATAGTTGAAATTACATATCTATAATCGCTTCAGTTGGCATAATAGAAAGACAGAATTAGTTTCCGAAATTAATGAGTTAATTTTCAGCATTCCTCAACCACCTTACTGTTGATAAAGAGACAATAAATAAAATGTTCATTTTTAATTGCTTCCTTAATTTAACTTTTTCATATTTTTCTTTGTGCTTTGTATGACACTGTTATCTACTTTCAACACATTTATTTAAGATCTGTAATAAAATTACGTAAAAAATTAAATGTTCAGGTTTTCGTTTGAATAAGTGAAAACTTATCGTCAAATAATGTTTTTAAGGTTAAAAATAACTCATTTAGTTGTTGCTTCTTTATTAACAGAAAGTAATTACTTTATATATTCAAAACAAGAAGAAAATATTAATGGTTAAAAAAATTAAATGAACTTTTAAAATACTAATCATCTACATTAGAAATCAATGCGATGACCACATATAAAAGTAAGCATAATTTATTTACAATTCTTTTGTTTTATAAGTATAAATTAAAGAGTATTAATGCCAAGCATTTTACTACACAAATGCAATCATAAGAAATAATCTTGAGTTAAACAGTAAACTAATTATGTAACATGCACTTCTGTAATGCATTTAAATCGTTTAAGGTTTAAGAAATGTTAAAGATATCTTTTCAACTTACTGCCTATTACACTGTAACCAATTCAAGAAAAAAGGGCACAGAAAAACATAATTCATTAATACTTGCAATATTTTAGGTTTTCTTAATTTTGAGAATTTTGAATGATTATCTGTTAATTAAACATTGGTATAGATTTTTTTTTCACTTAGAAACTATGTAGACGTAAATTTTTTTCTTTAGGTGTCTAGATAATTCACTGTATCCACAAATATAAGTTTAGAAGTATATAGAGAAACTGTATTTTATTGTTAATAGTAAAAAAAAATTAGTAAAAAATATATTTAAATAACATGAAAATTTTAGTACTATATTTATTACCTAAATATCTGCATGATTTATCGAGATATACTAACATATACTACTGTATGGACATAGGTACTAGAAAGTAATAGAAATAATTAGGTACTAATTAGAAATGAAGGGCTAGAAAATTATTTTAAAGCTGTAAATTATATATGCCAAAAGAAATGAGTAGTGGAGAACTGTGCAAAAAAATAAATGATTTATTTTACAATTTACCGAAATTCTTAATTATTTCAGCTTTAAGTTCCTAGATAATCTTCTGTCTGTTTAAGTTTGATAATTATTTGACACTATGTGTTTCCATACAAATGTATGTATGTATATATATTTATGTACATATGTATCTACATTTGTATACATATTTGTATACATATTTATAAATGTATCTGTATTTTTCGATAACGAAGCAAATTGTTGAAATATTGAATATGAAGAAAAATCTTAACTGAGAAAATTAATAAATGCCAATATCATTCTATTAAAACATGTTGGAGTATCCTTTTCCAAAGAAACTGTGTTTACAATACACAGTTAATATTTTTGCTTAAATTTAAAAATGTTTTAACTAACACTTTTATTGAAATACTTTTTTTCTAGAATTGCAGTTGATTTTTATTCATCCATTTAAATAAAATATAATGAATTTCCTAAAAAGTCAGATATCATTTTTCGAAAGTGTTTCTCATTTAATTTTACCTCACTTCGAAGAAACTTTCTCGAAAGATCACTTGGGAGTTGCGCAGACATTTTTCCCGAGATTTTTAGTTCCCCAAGTATTTTTTTCTTCAACATCGTTTCTACTTTCTTGCGAAAGAAGCAAGAAATCAAATTCTCTGCAAGGAAATTGCGAATATGTAAGCCAAGAAAAATATAACTCAACCTTCCTCAGGAAAAATTCACCCACCTCTTACAAGTGCTTCGTCAACAAGGGAGGTCTCAAATATTTGTCTGCCTGATATATCACTTCAATTCATTATGTTTCATCTCAGATAAACACGCCGAAAATTAATTCTAAAAAGTCTTTATTTGTCTCATTTAAACACGAAAAAAATTACTCATTTCATCTTTTGTGTTAATTCTTTTAGAATATGAAGTTGTATTGAACGAACTTGATTTTTCGGTTCATACTTTTAGACGAAATTTATTACAGAAATATTTAACTTGGTATTTCATAAGGATTATAATTTTATTGCTGAAAAGACGATAAAGATCATATTGAGAAAATTATCAAAGATTTATTGAAATCAAACCAACGTCTGCTTTTTAAAACTATTTTTCTTATCTTTGTTATTCTTTTAATGTCATATAACACTAACCAAAACTTTCAGACAAGATTGATCTTATCTTTGAAAGAATGCAAATACATTATTTACATTAGATTTACACTAGCCTGTTTATCTAAGTTAATCTGAAGTTTTTTAGCTAACATGCACTTTAAAAATAATGTCTTGAAATAATTTTAAGTTAGTATTTGTAAGTTATAAATGGCAATGCATATTTAAAATTGTTTCAAAAGATTAACTTATTCTTACTTATATTAATTTGATAGTAAACTAATTAGTGCAAATTTTTAATACTGAGGGAAAGATTTTTAATGTTGTGTGTAACAATTTATCTCTGTATACTAGAATTAGAATTTAATACTATAGCAGATTCGTTGTCATTCTTTTCATGGAAGAATATTTATTCAATAAGAATTCTTAATAAATTATGAATGATGTGGGAATTTATAGAAGACTAAGAGGGAAAAAGAGTTCCAGTGATAAAAATAAACTTTGCGCTTAAAATTTATTAATCCATTTCTGGGATGAAACAATGCAGTTCCTTGCAAATTCTGCCCATATAATAAACAAAATCACAAATACACAGCAGAAATCTATCTATCTATCTATTTATATATATATATATAATGAACAAACCTTATACATAAATTTTTCAATTATTATTATAAATTGTATATATATATATTTATTTATTTCCAATGGCAGGCTACAAAAAGTAATAAAAGAAAAAAGAAAAGAACACAAGGGACATGAGAACAACAACGATAATCGAAATAAATCACATAGTGATATGTAATTGTATGTATATATATATATTGCGTAAGACTCATTTTAATATAAATATCTTCAGTACAACCATATAAACTTATTCGACTACATTTCCCTTGTCTTCAAATTTATATTAACAGAAAAACTGAATAATAAAAACAAGACAATTTTTTAACATTCGTTGAATAATAAGAAAGGATAGACTTTATCATGTTTGATCTGGACAAGACAAGATCGAATGATGTCGCACTGTAGAACAGAAAATAGATTGAATTGCAAATGTTGTCTCTGTCTTATAAGAAATACATTTTTAAAATACATACATTTAATGAATAATGAATGTTTCTTCTGTCTCTTAAAAACATTGTTACTAAAGAATAATATATTTTATTAAATCATACGTGTTCCTCAACATCAATCAATGTGTAAATGAGATGAGTGATAAATCTGGGTTAAGATAAAATAATAAAACAATAAGAGAAGGAAAAGAAAGTGGTCAACAAATAGTTTCTTCATCTAATTTATAAGGGTTACATGTTTGAACTAGGCCAAAGGAAATAAGCGATTTTATTTATATGTTTCTAAATAAATTTAGCTTTTGATTAAACTCGTAGATTCTATGATAAAACGCACTTCACTTCTAGCTTTATTGGTGAATATTAAAATATCATCACCTTTTATGTATAATATAATTCCACTTAGTATTTTTCAATAAAAAAATTGCTCTTTTTAGTTAATTAACACGGGTTAAAAAAAACCGCAAAATTAAAATCGCAACCTCACTTAAAGCTATAATATAATTGTCGGAATCGATGATTTAATCAAGATAATTAGAATTATTCAAAGAAATCATTTGCAAGTAAAAAATATTTATTTACATATTTATGGGTTGTTTTTTTAAATAAATATTTATAGTTTATTACATTATACTTTAAACTTATAAATTATTTATATGATTGTTAATTGTTTATTTAACTAACTCTTTTAACAGAAATAAAATTTTACTTGATAAATATTACGTTTTTTTTATAGTTTTTGTTTATTTACTGTTTTCCTTACAGCTCCGTGATTAAACTTTGAATATCATATAGATTTCATTAGCTATTTCATTTAATTACATTGCAACAAACGTGTAATTATTTTTCAAATCTATAATACAATTTTTAGAAATGAATCGAGATATATTACAAAAACTTTTATAACTTTTCAGAAACTATATATTACTGGGTTTCAAAAATGTCTATAAAGTCAGTTGAAGTTTAAAAGTTTGTAGTAGAATTTACCATTGTAGACAAACATGGATATAGAAACGGTATCGAAGTTAACTCAAAATTTAAATTCTGTGTTAAATATATTCTAAATATAAATGTTAATATATTTTCTGTTAATATTAATATAAAAATTAATTATAAAATAAAACTAATTAAATTATACAATTACCTAATAGCAATTTTAATATCTATGTTATTACATGGGCACAATCATTCCAGCTTTGTTCAAAAGGAAAGTAATTGAAAGGCATGAAATATTCCCAATAAAAAATGTTTGCATTATATGAAGGATTTATGCAGCGTGCTCAAAAACTGACTCTTAAAATAAAGCACTTCGAAATAACTGTATTTTTCTCTTCTGTGAGTTAGGTTTGCCGTATTTTAAATTTTTAGTTTTTCATCCATGATATTTACGTACCGGGAGTTAACGAAGTGAAAAAAGCAGAGCAGCATAATCAATTCCAAATCGATTTATTTTTTTGGTTTTGCATAACAAATAGGATGGAGTCCCAGTTTATTTCCTGGGCTTTTATTATTTTTTTCTTTCTAACCATTTTGCTCTTTTAGCTTTTGTACGACTAAATTTGGATTCTCGTGTTAAACTCGTGACTTCTTTATACCGTGAATGACGCTTTTCTTTTGTTGTTTATTGAATTCTGTAATATATTCTATTGAAAAAACAATTTTCAGGACTTGAATCAATAAGTGATACTTTTGTTGTATTTGGATTGATTTAATTGCTGAATATTGTGACACAACAAATTTAAAATTCATTAATTGGAATCAAATTTTTGCAATATTAAAAGCCAAAATAAAATACATTGAACAATTTAGTTCAAATCCATTTTTTAATAGAACGGGATGGATTTACTTCTTATATTATCTCATTTTGGACTCTAAAGGAATATTCATATTAAAGTACAATTATAAATAATTTTGGTAACAGAAGTTAATTATTCTGCGCGCTTAGTTGTAGATTAAAATTTATTTAGAGAAGGGTATTTAATATTTTTTATTATTTGATTGCATTGAATAACGGAAACAGTATAAATTGTTATCAAATGTATTAAATTAAAACTATTAGACATTGCACTAACAATTTATATTTAATTTATTTTTTGTTTTTGATATATTATTAATCTCTTAGAAAAATCATCAATTTTGTACTGTAGACAGAAAATCTACACAGAAGACAGCTAACATAAATAAAAACAACCATTTAATTTTAGCGAATGAGTTTAAATATCCCAATTTATTGTAATTGAATTAATATAATTAATAAAAACTTGTGAAAAATGAGTTTCATTTATTTAAAATTGCACTTCACTAGCCGTTCGATTGAATATTTTTTCTCACCACTTTTAAATAAATTCTCTTATATAAACCTTTTTAATTAATCTAATTTATAGCAATTTTTATGTTTCAAGAGTATATACTTTTAAAAGGTTAAATTATTTCCAGAAGATAGTTACAAAAGAGAAATGCTTTTAATTTCGATATTACAATACTTCAAAGTAAGAATACTTTTTTCCAGAAGTTACAAAGTATTTAATTTAATAAAGAAGTATGGAAATTCTACGAGGAAAATTTTTAACCCTGTAACTAATATGATTATAAATATGAAATTAAAAGAATCGGGAATTTTAATTAAGCAGAAATGTAACAAACTTAAACTCAGCAGAATATAATACAGGAAATGCAGAAGTAAGAAATTCAAAGTCTGAAAGTTTTCTCAATATCTCTCAAGTTCTTTCGTTTTGCTGAAACGACAAGAAGTAGGCGGAAATGAATTTCGTACATTAAAGCATCTTGGAACGTTAATTTGGCTAAACCGCAGTAAATAACTTAAAACTCAAACATTAGCAAACACACATTTAAGCTATTGTAAGCATGCAAAGTTCTGCATTCTTTCCGAAATACTAATTTTAACTGTTGTTTTATAACAATAAAACTCTTAAATTAGATAACTTAATTTAATTTCTCAAGATGTTTATCTTATTAAAGTATTTATAAATTAAATCCATTTACATTTCATATTAATTTGTTTTATTTATACATGTGTTAAATGTTTCTTTATGAATACTAATATCACTCATATTCGGAAAGGTCAATATATAATCAACAACATCTAAACTTATTGTGTTATATAAATCAATGTGTGTTGTATTTCTCAGAAACATTTAAATTTCCTCAAATTTCAGAACTATGTAAAATCATTGTTATAAATTTTAAAATTTACAAAGAATTATAAATGTTAAATAATGTTGCTTTCCAAAGAATTCTGATTTTATATGAAAATATTGTGAAACACTACTGAAAGAAATTGTAGTTCAAGGAATAACTATATTTGCAATTAATAAAAAGATATTAGTGAAAAATGAATTAAATTATAAATTTTTCGAGGTCTTTAATTATAAAATATTTTGAACTAATTACGATGAGTAAAAACGAAACTATTTTTTTTTTTTCGAAATAATATAAGTATTTTCTAAAGAAATATTTAAAATATATTTTACAGTTTGATTAATCTAATTCATTTTTTAACATAAACGATAGTTTTTTCATAGATATTCATAAATAACTTTAAATGATCTGCCAACTTTTATTACTTCATATATTTTCTGTATTTCTTGAACACAAAATATAAATTTGATTTTTGAAACATTTGTTTAGAAATTGTTAGCACGCTTAACTGGCACTTTTTTCATTTTTTTTCACTAAATCACATTTGTAAGTATAAAGGTGGAAAGATGCCAGAGAAATATACATAGTAAATATTAATACGGATATTTATTGTTGATATTAACACCTTAATGTCAAACATTTAGATAAATTATAGATTCATGTCTGTATATATTTTACCATACTGAGTGGATTTATTCCAAAAGTATTGAATCTTTCAACTAGGAAAGAAAATATGAGGGATCTGGTAATGGCTATAATTATAAAAACATATAAATTTATAATCATGATAATTTTTTTTTTTTTTTCGTTAAAGATTTTCCTAGGGTTTTTTGTGACAATCTGAATACATTTTTTACACACAAGGAGAGTACTTTTTTTCATGTATATAAAAGTCTTTCGTGTCTTTAAAGATCTTTTTGTTTGTTTAATCTTGGCCAATGAACACCAAATAAGTATCATATCGATCTTCAACCAAGATTATAATTACATACCATATTTTCGTTAATGTATTGTATTTTTAACTTTTCATACACTTTTTTAATTTTGTTAATATTAAAGTATTTGAATAATTGTCTCGTATCTATTTGAATTTTGCAACATTTACTGTATACATTAAACATATACTTATACTACATACACTATACTATAACATTTAGGTTTTAAATTACGAATACTTTAAATTGCTTAAATTCACTCTATTATCACTATGAGAAAATATGTCTGAGACAGAATTTATATTTTTATCACATTAATTAAAACAAATGCTTTTTTGACAAAACTTCAATGCAAGTTACATAGATAAATACTGAAATAACTGTCTGCATTGCTTAACAAGAAAGGTAAAGAACTTCCGTGATTTTAAAATATAAATTATTTAATGTTTTCAATGTATCTAAAGGGCAAAGTTTCTACCAGGAAGCAACATTCTATATGAATATATGAAAATATAAATTGCTGTAAATGAACTCCACCACAAGCGTGATATAAAAATATTAATATAATATAAATTCTAGACTAATGGTAGTGTATTTGAAAAAGAATGTGAGCACTAGAATTTCTAATACTTTCAAGATATTTCCCATGTGGCGATTCAAACTAAGACTTTTAGTGATCAATATTACCAATAGTGGATCAGTTTTGGACATTTTATGTAAGAGACTTTTCATGTTAAGAATTTCAAAAAGACTTTGCATCAAATCAAGTAGTGGATAGAATATCTATATATCTTTTGAATATAAATCTTATTTATACATTAGATTAAAAATACAAATCAGACTGAACTGAATATTTCTAGAAATTTATATATATAATAATTCTAAATTTAAAAATAATTCACACATCTCTGTGTGAAATTAAAAATTTTCTCAAAACAAATAAATTATTTATTTACAATTTATATGTGTATTCGAATAGTATAAAAATAGCCAAATAAGTTTTAATCTCACTAAAAAATATGATAAAGATTGGTAGATTTATTTATAGATTTTGTGGAATTCGTGCTGAAGTGAATCTACGCTGTAATTCAAACTGAATATTGTAAAATCAAAATATTTAATAAAAAACCCTACTTTTAAAATCCGGAAACCTATAGATAAAATCCAAATCTCAAATTCTCCAAATTTCTATGCTTAGAAATTTTATCTTACTCAATTCTTATTCAGAAGTATTTATTATTTGTTAAACTAATCTATTTTAAAAATGGAGCAGTTGGTTTATTTGCATACTTTTGAACACCTATGTATATTCACTGCTGATAACTTTTGAATTGTACAGCATGCTATAAAATTAATTTATTATTTTAAATAATGACTCGAATAATACTAATGCTTCAAGATTTCTCAATTCCAACTCGATTTTATGTATCCTACTTTCGTGAATGAAAAATCTTTTAAAGGTGAATTATTAAATTGTTAATTAACTTGATTCTCTAACAATGCTTGACTTAAAATTTGCTTACATTTCCGGGTGTCTTAATGGTATGGAAGTTTCTATTGTAATATTTTATCAAATACAACCTGGTGGGTTTCATGCCATTTTCAATCTCTAACAAATACATATTCAATTAATATATGAATATAAAAAAGAATATGTATATAGTAAAAAGAAGTATCATGACAAAGTAGTATATTGTAATTTAGTTTTGTTATTGTTAGATATTATGGTGTTATATTGTTTAGTATCTTATTGTAATTTCATATTAGAAAACATTCTCCAAATTTCTATACATAATTTTATTTTACACAATTTTATTCAAAATTCGTTATTTTTTATGAAAATAATTTTAAAAGAAAGCATTTGGGTTATTTACATTCTTTTGTGCGCCACACACACTAACAATATATGTGGAAAGAGCTGGAGGAATTATAAAAATAATTCCCACATTCTTGTGCCGAAATTATTTTTTCTAAAATAAATTATTTGTTTTTACTTTATATATATATTCGAATACTATTAATATCATAATAAGGTTTAATCCCTAAAGAATAATACTAAAGCATAAAGAATTAAACTTCAATTCTTTAATTAACTGTTGAATATTATATTATTTAATCCAATATATACATATATAACATATATATAATGTGCATTAATGAATATTTCTAAAAATCTTATTGTATTTTGAAGTCTTATTTGACACAACCTTCTGCTCATATTGTAATTTCATATTCGAAAACATTCTCAAAGTTTCTATATACTTTAACTTACACAATTCTTATTCAGAATTATTTATTGTTTATTAAACTAATCTACTTTAAAAATGGAACTTTTGGTTCATTTCATACTTTTGAGCACATCTGTATATTCACTCTTGAATAGCACTGCGTACTGACAACGCAATACATTCGAATACAACTATCAGTTTTTCACTATCGAAACCATACACGGACGGATATGGATACCATAAATACTTTCAAAATCAATCTTAAATCATTCATTCAACTTTTTTTTTTTTTATCAGATCTGTGTTTAAAAGTATTAGAATAGGTTAATTATTAAATTATGTTTTTGTTAAATTATTTGTAACGTACATTACTATCATTGCTGTGTTTTTCATTTTATTATATGCATATTATTATACAGCTACTATATACAGCTAGCATGACAATAAACAATTCGCTTAGCCACCATTATGCTATCACGGCATCATTATTTTTAAAGGACAAAGGTAAATTCTGACCCGATCAACTATTTATTATGTCTTTTTCTGATATATATATAATGTGTGTGTGTGTGTGTGATTTTTGTTGTAAAACATAATTTTTTTTTTTTTACAAAACATCAGTTAATTTATTAGTTTAGACTAAAATTTATTGAAATGTTTACTTCCATGGAATGAAAAATTAAAAAGAAGGAAATAACCATTTACTCACTCTAGGAAAAAAAGGAAACAGATATAAGCAGACAATTTAACTGTTACAAAAAAAAATAGATATGTTGTTATGTGTAAAATATTTTTTGAATAACTAGGAATAGAATAGCGCGTAAAGGACATTATACGAAAAATAAGATTCATAAGATACGAAATATAATTTCAGATATTAATTTGTGGCGAGTTAATGAGCGTAAATGTTAGCATGAAGAAAAATCAGCTTAAAGGCTATTTGTATTAGTCTTTTTTTTTAAAAATAAGCTCTATTAAATAAATGTTACGACAGATTTTTTTGAAAGTTTAGATGGTTGAAAACAATAAGTTCATCGGCATATCTAAAAGCTAATATATCAATTAGATAATTTTTTTTGAAGTAATGTAAGTGAAGATTAGCTAGCATTGATAAATATTTATTCTTTGTGGATTACGTTGAGTTTGAATATAAAGTTCTCAATATTGCAGATGTAATTATTAAAAATTTATGATTTCAAAAGTTTTATCCAATAATAGAAGTTTACTTTTAGAGTATTATAATAGTCGTGGTATATTGAGGTCGTCAATTTTAAGGTATATTGGAGGCTTTTAAGAGGAATGCTGATAAATAGATATTTAAAATCAAATACAGATATATGTATTTATATATAGTATACTACGCTATACTCCTGCGTGCGCACTATACAGCCTGTGATACCAAAGGCCAGAGTGCTAGCCAATAGGCCGCGTGCTTTAGTATCGGAATCACTCAATAAAGCACTTTTTTATTGGAAAATCCCATGGCTTTGCAAACGAAGGAATCAAACGGTAAAGCACCCAAGTTTTGTAAATTTTTAAGCATTTCCCCCTTTGTAACATTATAACCTATATTCTCATAATTCAGTAAAAAATCAATTTGTGATTAAATATTCTTTCCCAATCTCTTTTCTTAATCTCTAAATCCAATTTCTAAATATTTTTGATACATAGAAATTCATGAGCAGAAATATTTTACTAATTTTCTTATACCTTAAAATATTATTTTTCGTATTAGTAGCTTTTATATAATTTTTGGAAATTTTACACCTTTAACTGTCGTGTTTATGAGTCCTCAGTATTATTTATTGAGATAAATAATATCCTATTAGTTATATTATTTCATATTATTTATTGAGATAAAATTTTCACTGAGATAAATAATATCCTATTATTTATATTATTTCATATTATTTAATGAGATAAATAAACTCAATGAGATGAAATTTTCCTATCGATAATATATGAACTAACAATGTTAGTATTGCAGAGTTATTTTTAGTCCTAAATTCAGATTGCGCAAAAATTTTCCAACAAGTAAGGGACTACATGCAGGTCGATGTGTTGCAATAAGTGCCCTAAAGCAAGAGTTCTGAAACACAAATATTGACTTCGCTGTTTCTGTGGCCTGCTACTCAAAACAGGATGCTTTGAATGTTTCCTTAGGCTGAGTTCGACGCAGTTTTGGCAGTTTTTGTTTCTGGCTTTTGGAATCAAATATTTCTAGAACAGAATGTTTATCTGACCTGAATTTCAATTTCTATCATATTATCTTTGGATTTTCTCGTTGCTGCTGCATCCACAATCGCACGCGTGGTATATTTTATTCCTGTGAATATTCTTTTAGAATAATGTAAATTTATCTTTACACGAAAAGTTATTCGAGTTTCTCCAAACTTCCAGATTTCTTCTTAAATTCCTAACGTCTATGTAACACAAAGCAGGGATTAGTTGAAAGATTTTGTTTTTGCTTAAATTACGATTTTGTATTTATATAATTGGTTTCAGTTTCACTTGGAAATATAAAATTAAAACTGAAAATAAGGAAATAAAAAAAGGAACATGTATCATCAAAAATAGATATTACTAGCGAAGAGCATTGTCTGTACTTAAAATTGTTAGTGATACAGAATAAAATTATTTCATTAAGAGATAGGAACAATATACGTTAATGCAAAATAAATTAATTATATTTATTAAAAATAGATTAGAATTTTTTTTTTTTTTTATTTTTATAAAATTGTTTGTATTAATAAATTTCTTTCTGTCGAACCATTTACAAACTTTTTCAATATCTATTAATGTATTTTTAATTTTTTTCCCTTTACAATAATATAAAACAGTACAAAAAAATTGAAAATTGCCTACTGATTTGCATAAGTATTTTAAGTTTAATTTTTAGAAAATGCATATTGTGTTAAGAGAAAATTTGTTATGGTAAAGTTAAATGGAAATTAGAAAGTAGCATTTTTTGATTATTTTCTTTTAGAAATAACAAAAAAAAAAAATAATTAGTTCTTTTAAACGAAATCCTAATTGATTTATGTTTGTTTGACTTTTACTTTACATCAAACATTTTTTAGAAAAAGGTTTCTCTGCATACAAAATTCTTTCACAATCAAAACCAAATTTTTTTTCCTAAATCCTAAAGAGTGCAAATTTTTCAAACATCGTTAATTCAATGATTGAATTACTGCCAACTCACGTGTAATAAATTCAATAAAGATTATTTTCATCTCACAAATATTGAACAAAAAAAGCAAAATCCAAGAATACGTGAGAAAAACTTCTGCTGATGTTCTCTGATTTACCGCTTAAAAGCGTGATCCTAATCCGGTTAAAAATTTTCACCACGGATTGTGTTATGAATAATGATTTAGTCTTCCATTATAATAAAATCCCTTTTAGAAGGAAAAATATCCAGAAAGAAGGGTAAACAGCAGGGAAATTTTAACAAATATTTGCGTATCTGATTATGTATATATATTATATATATTGCTGTTCGAGAATATAATTCCTGAGCCAACTTTTAAAACTTCTTCGAAATCATAAAGATCCACTTAGTTATGAATATTTTAAAGTTAATCAGATAATTTATAAAAGTATATAGATTAAAGAAGGTGACGCAAAGTGAATAGTTTATATAATTTGTTTGAATTTGTTTAAATACATTTCACCATCATTTATTTTTTACTATATGATGTAAAGAAATGATATGAAAAAAAGGTATAAATTTCATTGTATTCAAGGCATAATAAAATTTCAAAACTCATATATTTCACAATTTTTATATTCATTTTATTTTAGAAAAGGAAGTATGGGCACATTTTAATTTTTCATATACAAAACCTTTTGAGTTTTACAGATTTTAAGTTTTTGCAGAAGACAACTATTTAAATACAATAAAACATTTTAAACCCTAAAAAAAATATATCTTGTCTCGAAGTCTGTCCTTGGCGCATCATGGGACTATTGCGCCAATAAAAGTAGAAGAAGGAATTAAGGTCATTTGAAATGATAAAAAGAAAAGTAAAAGTAAAATATATATATATATATATATATATATTTGAAAAGCAGAGAGATCTTACATTTGCATGATAGATTTTTCCAAATGATTGTTTTAAATAAATGAGTTTAAAATTAAAAATAAGTTTTAATAAATTTAATCAATAAAATCATTTTAAATCTGGAAATTTATAATGAGCCACAAATAAGTTCAGCATTTTTTTTTTTGTTTCCAAAAATTGCCTTTTACATTTGATAATGCATTGATGTCATGCCTTAGAATTTTGAAATATAAAAACTATTTATTATAAAAGTTTAAATGATAATTCGCGTAATTCAGGAACTGTATTTCTTATTTCATCAAAAGTGTCTAACTAATCTCATAAACTAAAGGACTTAGTTTTGTAGTAATATTTTTCCATTTTTATATTTTGAGTCAACTTTTTTTAAAAAACATTTTGATTGATTTTTAAAGAATAAAAATAGTCTCATGGATTTGCAAGAACCATATTTATTTTAGCATATTCTATTTTATGTTGAAAAAAAAATCTTGTTTTGAAAGTTTTCAATTTATAGACTAACAAAAAATGCAATGCATCAATCGTACTATGTAGAACATTTTTGTGAAATACAGAAATTTTATTGAAATTGTATTAAAGATTACTGCGAAATCGCATCAAATGTATTAAAGTTTTTATGGTATATTTTTCAAGTATAGCATTAAGAAACTCTAATCTATACCTTCATTTGAAAACTATATTTCTTTCTTTCTTTCATTTTGTTGTATATCAAATATACTTACAACAACAATTTTAAGGTAAAATATTAAGAAAAAAAGATTTATTTCATATGTAATAATACAAAACTATTTCTTATTTCATTCTAACCCTTTTTAATTTATTATACTATATTTTCCTAAAAACAGTTGTTTCCAGATAAAAATTTAATTAATGGTAACAATGAGCTTCCTATGTGTAACCATAATATCTGTATATAGGGCTATTCAAAATGGAGGAGCATATTTTAAATTTTTATATACAATGATGGGCCACATATTACACATCAATGGATATAGGAAAGTTCAAAGTTATTTTTATTTGAAAGTTATTTAATTTATTCCACGTGAGCCCCATTTACTATACGACAAACGTAGAGCTAGTACATTCCTTTTTCATAATGCCTAACTTAATTGTTAATTAAGTTAGTCAATCATTAACTTACTAATTAATTACTAATTACTTAATTATTAATTAAGTTAGTCAGAGATACCATGCCAAAAGTGGCCTTGGATATGACAAGCAGCTACGGTGTATAAATAAACAATATTTCTTCTTCTTCAAAACGGAATGAATCAGCAAAATATTACTCACTGTTCTTTACATGTCTTTTTTTCCAATAGCGTTTTAAATATTTACTCGTTTTCCTTATAAATATAATGAAAACGCTCAGACACATAAAAACTGACACATATAAACACAAAATACCACAAAACTGCATTTAAAATTTTATATGACTTAAGTCACCCTATGGCATAAGCACCAGAAAGGAAAAGTAGAGCAAGACAGAATTTCTTGAAATCTTCCATAATGGGGGGATGGAAAAACACATTAATAATATGAACCTTTTAAAAATTAAGCGAAAGAATTAACACCACGTGATACAATGACGTTACTGAGGAAATCTATGCAACAAAAGGTATTTTATTTTTAACCGATTATAACTTCGACATCCTAATACTGGCAATTATTTGCTAAGTTAATTACTATAAATATAATGAAAATGCTCAGCGCTAATTTAGAAAATAAATACAAAAATACCACCAAACAGCATTTAAAATTGTATCTAATTTAAGTCACCCTATGGCATAAGCATCACAAAGGAAAAAGTAGAGCAAGACAGAATTTCTTCCAATTTCACCTCTCAAAGCATTTTCTAGCCTGTAGTTCTCCGTACACCACGAACATTACTCCAAGAGCAGCTTAAAGCGCCGCAGTTGATGTGGAGAGGAACCCGAGCGTGTAAAACTATTTGAAATAAGAAGATTTCGTTACCATTCAGACCTTCGATTCGGTAACAAATCAAAAAGCTCACTGTAGGTTTGACCGCCTAGGGCGTTTGACCAAATAAAAGGCCTGAGAAAAGAACTTTTCTTTTTTTTTGCTCCTGGAATCGTGCTTGAGACGTTGGAGGAAGAAAGAAAAATCTAGCAAACGGTCTTATCGAGTGGCTGAATAGCATGGACTTTTTACTTTCACTGTAGAGAATTTTTCTTCTTTTTCCAATATTTTGCAGTGCGTTATTTCATGTTTAAATTTATTCTTTACATCGAATCTATAACTGTTATTTTACATAGGAAAAATGCATGTAGTCAAATGGTGTGTGAATCCAATATATGGGATCTCTACGTACTCAAGGTTTTGAATTTTCCGAATTTTTATTGTTTTTGGTATTGGATTGTGAGAAATGTATTGAGAGATGATTCTTATTTATAGTTTATTTTAATAAATATGCACTTTATTGATAATTTGTTGGCTATAATGTGAGACTTGATTAATGAATTAAAGGAAAAAATGTTTTTGCACTACATTACATTAAATAACGTCGTTAGTTTCTAACGAATCTTTCATACATTAAAATTTTGAAAGATTTAATGGATGGTATTACAACTTTTAAAATAAAATAAAATAAGGTTCTTTTTATTTCATTCATTATTTTTGGATACAATTTATTCATTTGGGGCATTGTATATGACAGTTCTATCCTTTAAATATCAGTATTGAAGAGCAATTTACAAGGTAAAAATATGAACAATGTTTCAATGGCAAATGCACGCAGCATTCTTGTCTTTACTAAAAGCATTATTTTGTAAAGAAAAGGACCGATAATCCGACTAAATTTCTAAGAATCAAATAGTGTTCTGTATCTTTTTGGCAAATCTTATTTATTATAAAACAGTTAAGCAAAATACTACTTTTTAATCCTTGTTTTTATAAGATAAAAACGACATTTAATATATGCACTGGTTATGCATTTAAAATGAAACTTTTTTTGAGAAAAACAATTGTGATTTTTAAAAAAAAATTAAAGTAAAAATAACATTCATAGTAATTGCCATATAAAAAAATAAACAAATAAAATAAAAAAATTTAAAATTTAATTTATCTTTTTCTGGGATAGATAAAATTATCTAGTTGTTAAAACTTTTTGGGTATCATAATTCAAATTTTAAAACAATGCTATACAGATAAAATCACTTCAAATTACTAAAATTATTTCCTATGAGAATCCTTTTAGATTATTTGTAAAGACTTTTTATTCTGTGTATTACTTTACCTTTTAAATTACTTTATTTTTTCTCAAATAGATGAAATTACCTAGTGGTTAAAATTTTTTCGGGTATCAAATTTTAAAACAATGCTATACAGATGAAATCAGTTCAAATTTCAAATTACTAAAATTATTTTCTTGCGAATCTTCTTGGATTTTTGGTAAAGACTTTTTATTCCGTGTAGGCTTACTTTTTTGAAAAAAAATAGATTGAAATGCTTCCTGCCAAAAACGGTTTGTTCCGTTTCAAAATATCACTGAAAATACGGATACAAGACAGCAGAATTGGCGCCTCAGTAGATAACACGTGGAATTTTTCTCATCGTTTTCCAGCCCATCGCTCCTGACAACTGCAGCAATAATCCTACGATAATACAACTTCACTCGGAGAGCAATTGGTATTTCAACTATTTCCCCGAGCACAAATTTCATTTTCAAAGTTGGGAAGAGTTACATAATTCATAAGCATTATTTTTGGTGTTTTTTTTATTTTTATTTATCAATGTTTGTGTGTATCTGGTAAACTAAAAACATTAAAAAAATTCAGTTTTTTATTATTGCATTTTCTATAGATGAATTACGAGTACCTTCTGTGAGAAAGAAGATTTTGTGGAGAAAACCAGCGAATCTATAGAGACTTGTGAAAATAAATTCATAGAATACAGTATACCCTCGTTAAAATCAGACACTTGGCTGAAAGTAAAGTGAAATGTTACATGATTAGTATGCTATTGTTTTTTTTATAAATTGAAAAAAAATGGTTATTAATAATTTTATTTATAACTTTCCAATCTTTGGAGTGCCTCGGGCGTTTGTTTTTAAAATGGGTAGGTCTTGGATTGAAACCCGATAAGCAAAGTTGAAAGAAAGGCTTCCCGGGCAATGACCAGGGTGGCACGATAAATTTATAGGCAGTACAGTCATTCCGTTGATCTCAAAAAGATGAGGCTACTACTACTACACCACACCAGATCACTGTGCCTAAAGCTGAGTTGCCCCTATACAGTTTGGGAATGATGTGGTGTGAAGTCGGATTGGTCTCTGCGGCGCTCTACAGTCACATGCAACCGTGACCTACGGCTAAAAGTGGATTCGAACCACTACAAACATCCATGGCACCGCCGAACCCGAAACCTGTGGTACCGAGCTCCAGTTTGTTAGACACTCGGCTATTCATATCCCACGACGACGACGCTGCAAGCAACTGAAAAACTTGTTCGTTCTAAATTTAGTTATATCGTTCTAAAAGTGGAGCTTGTAAAGTAGGTTCCCTTAACGCTGAACCAGTTGCCTTATGAACTATTGAACTTTTTATTGAAATTAATTGTTATGTACACCAAATTTATAATTATAGCTAGTTTATTTTTAAAAAAGTATTTTGACACAATATAAAACACTGGCTTAAATATTCAATTTTAATAAACATATTGCATCAATTAATCTAAGAAAACAGTTCAAATTAATCAAACAATCTGCTATCAATAACTTCATATGAATTAAATCAATTGAACACAAAAAATCCAATAAAGTGTATTAAAAACACGAAAAATAACTATCATTTTAAAATTTCTGTAAATTTCTGTTTAAATGGAATTTAAAATCTTTAAGGTGGTAAATACAAGCACAAATATGTCAAATAACAGATTAGAACAGTTTGCAACAGATCAGAACAGTATTTGTTGTTGTTGCTATTGTTATTTTCGAATTCTGGGCACTTAGACCTGAAATCATTCCTCACTACAACGGCAGATGTGTAGGAGATTCAGCGTTATCAGGGTGCATCAAATGCGCTTATTACTTTATACTCACATTTTTACCACAATTTTGGATGAATTCAACCAAATCAACCAAACGTAGCATCTGATATTCGTACTCACCTTTCGTACCCATATTCGTACACTCCTCGAGCTACCTGGTGACCTACTACTTTAAACTGTAGGTCCCGGTCTGTTTTAGCCCCTAGTGCGCACAAGATGACCATAGAGCGACAAACCAAGCCTCCCCTCGAGACCCAGCAGAGGGACATTCCGTCTAATAGATTTACTGCACACATTTCGGTAGAATTTGATTCGGCCTCGCATGTCAGGTTTTAAGCCCAGTAACCGAGTTTGGAAACAAAACATGTCTTTTACCATGCCATATTGATAAACATTTTATATGTACATTACGTAATGTTAAGTTAAACATTCATGTAAACGTTAACATTTTTTATTTACGTTACATTTCTTGAAATATTTCATCTAAGCGAACAAGCACGCCACTGTGTAATACGTAGTACTTTCTAAAAATCCTTTCAACAAATTCAGAATATTAAAGAACCAACTCTTTTTTTTGGCAGAAATTTCGTTTTGACTACGTTTCTTTAGCGATAGCATAAGAGGTTATTGAAACAATAAATGCGTTTGCTCTCTGGTAAGATAAAAGCCACTTTGCAAAAATGTATGTTTCCCCTGAATTTACGAACCATTAGATCAGAGAGTTCCAGTAGCGAACTCCACCAATAGCTAAAAAAAGAAGTATCATTACTAGCATAAGAGTTAGCCTAAAAGCTCAGAAAGTTTTCTTTCGGGCTAGATAAGAAAAAAAAGCATTTGGAAATGTTATAACTACTTTTCATCATGAGAGAAAAGAAATTGGATGCCCTAACTGAATTTTCCTGAAGCAGAAACATTTGTGCTGTTGATAAGTCTGTAAAGGTTTTTTTTTTCCTTTCAAGCTAAACCAAGAATGGTATGAGAAATGTATCTTATAATAATCAGAAGGGTATGCAATTAACCTAATTAGAGTTATTATTTATGTATTTCAATTTAATAGCAACAAGTAGAAATTATCGTAATTATTTCATAACTTTTTTAATGAATTGAATATTTTCATTAAAAAAAAATTATTCTATTTAAAAATGTTTATTATAATTTATTATTATTCCATCCATAAAAATCCAATCTAGAATTTTATAAAAAAGAAAATTTTGGATCCTCAGTTCATTTAGAAATAAATCTGTATCCATATATGCATGTATACAAATGTGTGTATATGTATATATATGTATATATATGCATATATACATATATATACACGCTCACACCTATTCTAATATTTCTCTAAATTTTTTTTGTTTGTGTCCATATCTCCATAAAAAGGGTTCCCAATTTACATCCAAATTTCGCCAAAAATTTTTCAGGGTTACTTCTAACACAAAGTCTTGATGTAATGAAAAAAAAATTTCAATTGAATCAATATTTATTAAGAAATTATCCAATTACGTTTTAAGCCAATTTGGTGACTTTTCTTGGCAGACGTTATTTTTACGCTGTTGCACTGTTTGTAGACAGGTTGACGTAAACTAAATAAATAAATTAAGCATACTAGCTGCTGAATTGCAGTCACCTAAAATTTTTTTTTAATAAATAAGCAATTTGCAATGAAATATTACCATTAGAATGACCCGTTTAACCCTAGTGCGGAACCCTACCTGCGAAAATTTCGCTAATGTTGCAACCCGAAGTATACTGCCAGTTCTTTTAGGCTTGCATAGTTCAAGGAATTTTACAATGGATGTTCGAAACTTGATAACTATAGGAGTGAATTTATGAGGGGATGGGGACTTTCTCGTCGTGGGGCTGGGAAAAACTGGCTGTCAAGTCAAGTCAGTCGAGAGTAGTGGAGAAAGAGCACCTGGGCCAGAAAATGCTTATCCCTTTTTACTGTCGTCATTCCCAGGATACACTTTATATCATCTAATACAACACTTGAATTTAAAAAGCTACAATTCCCGATCGGCTGTCTATAAACAAAATACTAGGTCAATCACTAAAGATTAGCGGTATTGATTTCAGATCGGACTCCCTTAGCCATGGTATGTGGCAATGTCTACAGTGACAATGTCGTACAATGCTAAAATGCATACAATGACTGCAATATAATACATTGTCCACATTGTATATTTTCATCTGCAAGCTACAACGCAGACTTTTATCCCCAAAATCGACGTGCAATCTATACAATAAGCAGATGTAGAAAATTAACAAAGATGCTGAAAAAGTGACTTGAATTGACAATGGGACATGACTTCGTATGAGATTCTTGAGACGTAATGTTATAGAAGAAATTATTACGATTGGTGGTGCTAAAGAATAAGACGTATTTTAGTTATATGTGGTTACGTCTAAAGTTGGGAATGGAAAACATATATACTTGCTGGCAAACGACGAGAAAAACAAGAGATGTTGTTTACTGCCAGGCTCTAACTAATAAATAAATATAGCATATTTTATAACTATATAACTTTTACTAATTAAAATGATAATAAAAATAAAATAAATAAAAGTATTGCTTCCAGAATGCAGGCATTTTCGAAAATATAGATACTAATATAATTATATATATATATAATCTGCATGTGTGTGTATACACATTGCAAATATTAACATTTGGCAGTTAGTACTAACATGCGTTTGAACTGGATTTAAGGAGACCTTACCTTCAAAACCGGGGATGATCCGTAATAAATTAATAATAATGTTAACAAAAAATTTATAAAACAACATTTATTACATCACTATACGATAGAATGTTTTAAGTAGTTAGCATGTGTCTGAAATAGCGCATGGAGTAGTTCTGGTTTCTCTGTGTGAAAAATCTGTGAACAGGTTATAGATTAAATAAGATTACACAATATTGCACGGAATTTTATCTCTCTCTCTCTATATATATATATTCATATTTCTACAAAAAAACCTGTGATCCTAAATATGTGTTCAAAAGCTTTCGAGCCCGCTCAGGAGTAATACGAAATATTATGCACTTTCTGGGGATGTCTTTTCTTGGAAGTTTTGAAGACATCCCGCGATGGTTGTTCTCAGTAAGCGCGTTAATGCAGCCTTTGAGGGAGAATCCTCTGTCGCACATCTATGAGTAGTTCCGAGGAGCGATTTCTTTTAGTGTTTCGATAGTCGAATTTATATATGGAAAGTTGTTTTCCAGAAAGAGTGTGGATGCAAATATTGATGGAATAGAATTAATTTTATACAAATTTGTTAGTTACCCTTTCTAAACATTGATTATTTTTAAAATAAAATAAACTGCAATTTTTAAAAGACAATTGTAAGGTTATATTTGAAATTATTAATTTTTGTAGCGTCTTATACAATGTTAAAGCAGCCTTCAGGTTCGAATCCTGGCTGTGTCATGGGTGTTTGTGAGTGGTTCGGAATCCACTTTAAACTGAAGGTCCCGGTCTGTTTAGCCCTCGTGTGCACAAGTTGACCGTAGAGAGACAAACCAAACCAAACTGCAATGTTAAAAAAATATTATCAATTAAATAAAATGATACAAAAATATTATTATAAAAATATTCTTATTATATTTATTTAATAATATTTTATTATGAAAAATTATTTCAAAAAAATTCCTAAGAAGGGAATCTTCGAATAAATGTAATAATTTTCAAAATATTATTCAGATATTTTCATACTTCGCTAGCTATAAGGATGTCATATATATACTTTATTGGCTTATTAATTTTTCGGAGGGGAGGTGGACTCTTTCATAACATAACATTTGATAGTTGAAATAATTGGGCGAGAATTCAGATTTCTAATATTCTTTTTTACAGTAAAACAATGTTTTTGCTTTTTCATATTATTTGAGTTAATTATTTTCATTGATAGATAATCATTTATTAATGCATGCATTTTGCAAATAATAAAATTATTACAAAATGTTTTATATATGTTCCTGAAAATCCCACCTTCGAAATTAACTGTGTTTCTTCGAATTCAGTCCGAATCCTTTTGACGCCATTTCCCTTTAAACTATTTCACAAGGAGTCCATAGCATTGACAAAGAAACATCAACCTCCCCCTAAGCTATTTTATTGCTTTTCCTGAAGTCAATAGATCTCTGTCTGAAGCAGAGAGCCATTCTTCAGTAGACTTAGGAGTTGGGGAGTAGTATCGCTGTCTCATTCGTATATTTCGCAAGTTTGAATTCACACAAATTGTAAGTTTTTGTTTATTGTTAATATAAGCAGAAATTAATGTACAGCAAGTAAAAGGAATTTTCGTTATGTAATTTTGTTTATTCAACTATATCGCTTAATTTCAATTCCCAGTTTATTATTCCAATTTACCACTGTTAAGAAAAATTAGGCAGCATCAGTCACCTGCAATAAGCTTGCATATCGTATGAAGGTTACTGATATAATGAGGGGTTGCTGAAAATGGATTGTAATTGATTTGATTTTAATTGTAACTTTATGAATTACATGAATACATATACACAGATATATTTGTATTGTTGTTTATCCTCGTTTCTTAATTATAAAGTCAAGAGTACTTTTAAATCTAATCTTATTAATAATAAATTTCATTAAAAATTAAGTATGTTCAATTGCTTTCACTATAATCATTTTGCATTATATATATATATATATATATATACACATTATAAACATATCTATGTTTATAATTAATTGAATTACTGAATAAGTTAAAAAATCATTTTAATTTCATTAAAATTATAAAATTAAAGTAAGAAATTTTTGATTCCTTAAAGCAAAAAAAAAAAAAAAAAAAAAAAATAAATAAATAAAAATAAAAATTTCAAAAGATATGTTCAACAAATGTTAAAGTGTAATGCTCAATTATTTATAATTTTTTTTTTCTTAAAGGGATATGAAATATATTGTGATTCTCAATTTAAAGACCTAAGTATTAGTAACAAAACAGAAAGAATTAGTAAAAGAAAAGAAACCAAAGCCATTGTAAAGGTTGCTAATGGTGTATATAAAATTTATCTAAACTAATAAATTAAAGTTCATTTTTATTTTAAAAAATGATTTTATGATTAATAATCTCTGAATACATATGAACATTAAATTTTGGAAATTGAATAATTTTTCAGCCAGTTATGAATGTTATTTTTATTGATTAATTTTATAGTCTAAGAAATTATATTTATTATTATTTATGTTATAAATGTGTGTAAATTTCTGAAATAATTTTTAAGTATCGCTGATTCTCTTTAAAGATTTAATTTTTAATAGAAAATGTTAAACATTTTTAAAACATGCAGCTAAAGAAAATTTTATGTATAGTTTTCATTAGTAAATTTTTAATTATTTTACTGAAAATATATTTAAAAAGGCTTTATGGAAGCAATTTTACGATATAGAAATACATAAAGTAGTAATATATCAAGTTATATATATTCTTTTTAATATTTCCTAGATCACAATTATGTTTTATTTTATATTTTTTCTTTATTATTTATAGTAGTTTTGTTACATTTTTCTGTGTTAGTTGTGATAGTTTTGTACCAGACTTTCCTTTATACTTTAAAGATAAGAGATAGAACTTGGCGAAATTTTTCAACTTTTGAAAACTTTGTAAGAAATTTAAGAATTATTTTGTTCTCTTTGCAGTTATTTATTTATCAGTTCATGTATTTTTAAAAAATCTCGAGATGTCTTGTTATCGTCTGTGCTAAAGTTAAAATTTCATGTCTGTATTATTTTGTTTTCTGTAATAAAATGGATTTTTAGCCAATAAATTCAGTGTCCCTGGGATATAGACAACACATTGTCACACATCTATTATCCGTCTAATCTCTATTTCATGTGTACATAAATAAAACAGGTTTAAAGGCATATAAATTTAAAACAAGATGTTTCCGAAAAGTGAAGGGACTGTGTCTCCAGAAATATTTTATGAATCCTGAAAAAGTCAGAAAATGTCACTATCTTCATATTATATAACTGTATAAGATAGAAATCGTAACAAAATTGCTTTTTATTCCTTTTATTTTATTTTATTTTTTGTTATAAGCAGCAAATAAAAATAACTCATGAAGCTATGATGAGAAAGTTCCTTATATAATAAGGAAATAAACAAGTTTCCATCATGAAATTGAATAATATGACAAATTACCACAAAAATGATTTCTTTTTTTATGTTTCACTAATTTTTAAATAATTTAACATTTTTTTGAAAATTTAAATTTTTAATTTTGTTATACATTAAAAAAAATTATAATATGTCACTATACGTTTCAGCTTTTTTTTTTAATACCATCAAAAATAATAATCAATTAATATAGCATAATCAATTAATATCATCTGGATTTATTAAATAGTATTAAACTTTGAAAGATTAAACAATTTTTTTCAAAAGCAGCGTTTATTTCTATTGCATTTAATAAAATTGAAATAAAGGAGCTAAAGATCCAATTTATTTAAAAATGGACATTAATTTGATTGTAGAGTTTATTGAGATCAAATCCTTCTGTAATTTAAGAAATAATAAAGTTTTTCCCCATTTGATTCTTTTGTCAGAGGAGAAGATTGAATAAAAATTGCATAATAAATACAACTATATTCTACTTAGATGAAAAGCTACGATTTTTATCTATATTAATGATATACTTACTGATTAAATTCGTTAGAGATTTTTACAATAATAAACAGAATCTTTTTCAAATTAAACTGTTCAATAAAACCAAAATCCCTTATCATTGTATTCCAATTGATTTTTAAAATCACCTCATAAAAACTCATCTAATATAATTTTACACATATCTTAGCTTTTAACCTCAGATCAATATAATATTTAAAGACTGGGTGTTATTCAGGGTTAACAACGGAAGGCCTTTACTCGACACACACTTGGTACCAAGAATTTAAACAAACACCTCTAAGGATAACATCTGGCTGAACGGAAGAACTTTCCAACCCAAAGATTTCACTGGAGTAAACACGGCAGCTTTGGTTGAGCATTGCTTGTCTGGTTTCGAATTTGAACTAGCTCAGTTCTGAAACCCAATGCGCTATCCATCATGCCTCTCCGACACTAATACACATAAATAGATCGTTTCATAAATTTAACATGATTTATATGAAAAGTATCAAAATTCACTTGTTAGCATTAACTTTTTATTGAACTACAGAATTATTTCCAAATTTTCAATATTCCTCATTGCAACATTGCTATAGTAACTCTAGTCTAGTTCTTCACTAGTTGAAGAGCTCCAATTAGCCCAAACCAAAGAAATCTTCAAAAAGAATCTTGCAAGATCAAATCAATGAGTTTAATGTTTCATTTATAATTGGAATTTTTGAAAAAAAAAGTAAAGACTGAAATCTTCTGAACTTTCCAATTCTTTCTATCTAATTAGTGTCTTGTTAGAAATGATAGAAGTCCCAATTTTCGATAGATATTTTTATTTACAATCTGTTCAAGAAATTCATGAGTGTATTGAAATTCCTTCAAGAAAAATGTTAAGTGTTGGAACAGGATAACGTTTGATTGTCTCGAGTACTTAATCAGCGAATGAAAAATAGAAACAAAGCAAATGTAAATTTTAATTATTGAAACAAAATAGAAATTTCCTAAGTAGAGACTTGCAATTTTTTAAATAATAAATACCAAAATTTGGATTTAATTAATTCAAAATGGAATTGTAATGTTTCTTGGATATCACAATAAGTAGAAATAATAAGATTTAGCATGATTCATAACATATGACTATATTCAGTATTAATTGATAAGTGTGATTATGTACCAAAAACAAATTTTGTATTAATGACGCTTTATATTTTAACAGATACTTGAAGCGGAAGTGATTTGAAAAAGGAATACACAAAATTAAATATTTCTATGTGAATCTACTAAATGGATTATTTTGCATCTTTGAATTCCGAATGGTACATATTTTGAAAATAGAAACTGAGATAATTTTTAAAATAACAGTATAATGGATGTATTTTTAATTATTTCTAGAATCAGCATTTTATCCCCTCCCCTTTTATGCAGGTAAAATCTATTATTTTATATGATGTTATAAGAAGTTGAGATAAGCTAATTGTGCTTTCCAACATTTAACTATTTTGACTAGTAAAAGTATTTGTTTGAAAGAAATTTAATATTTCTGTTTTAAATTAAAAGCTTATAAAAACAAACAAAAAAAATTAAAAACGTAATTAATTCAATTACCGTATTATAAAACTAAGTTATTCGACTTTTAATTTTAGTTTTTCTCTACGGTCAGATCTTTTCACAGTTAAAAAATATTAATACAATTTATAAATCAAATTAGAACTGTTTCCTGATTTTAGAATTGTCTTCAAGATGTATCAACCACGTTTTAAAATCATAATGTTTTTGGTCCTCATATTTTAAAGGATTGTATAATAATGTTTTGAAATTTGATTCCATAATCATATTTGGTACCTATCAACAATCCTTTTAAATTTTGATAAAACAATTTCTTGAAAAATAATACTTATGTTTTGCTTACTGATTTATATAGTCAAAAATCAACTACACATAATTTATTAATTTGGAAAGTATTTCAAGCATCAATAGTGCTCTTAAATATAACAACTATTGTTTTTATGAGACCAATTACGATGATAACATAAAACATTTGAGACAATTGTTTGATTGTTGACATTGTTTGGTTAATACAAACTTTATTTAAAGACAATGACATTAAATATTATGGATAATAATTTTGTTTGGAATGCCTAAATGAAATAATATTTGAAAACAGCGGAGCCATAATTGTATTATTCAAATACATCACTAAGGAAATAACTTCTACACCAATTTTCAGTGGATGTATGAAAAAGCATTATTCAGAAACAAATAAATAAACATACCGTTTAAAATATTATTTTAAAAGGAATACTGAAATACAATATGCTGTGTCAGATGTTGCTTTGTGCACATGTTGAACAGCAATACGTA